>JAQGBW010002403.1:0-20072 GCA_034698625.1 Julus scanicus
GAACGTTGTTTTCTATTGGTATCAATAGAAAATTTCTATTGGTTTTATTGGTTTCAATTGTTTTCTATGGTTTTCTGGTGATCTCTATTGTTCAGTCAATACAGCTAAACCATAGAAGTAAATACAGGTGTACAGAAAACAATTAAAACCAATAAAGTGTCCAAATGACAATACAAACCAATAGAAATCTCTATTGGTTTCTATTGTTTTTTTCACCAGGGCTAAATCTATGCAGAAAAGTATTTTTTACAATTATGGTGTCTAATTCTGCAAGAGTCATTTCTACAGAATCTATTATGCTCATTTCTGCAAAATCTGCAGGGGTTTATTAGTTTGGAGTAGTTCTGCAAGTTTAAAGCATCTTTAAAATTCTGCAAAAATTTGGTTGAAAGCTGTGCAGACTATTTTCTGGGAATACAAATTGCCAAAATTGTATCAAATTCCTGTACAATAGTTTCTGCAGGAAATGCACTGAAATATTTTTCTGGTCAATTTCTGCACATTATTTTTGTACATGTGACTTCTTTTTGATGTTATCACGCATAGTACATGATGGATTTGTCCAAATCACTAAATTGTATTGTTTTGTTATAGCCTTTGGCAACTTAGCCAACATCCTAAGTGCTCAGGGTAAAAAAGAAGAAGCTGAATGGGCCTATAAGAAGGCGTTAAGTTATAGAAGTAACATGGCGGACGTCCATTATAACTTGTAAGTATTCAAAAAGTGAAGGTTGTTTTTTTCGAAGATGTCATTCTGCCTTTTAAAGATAAGGGCACTCTAAGGGCCTCTGGAAAAAAATATATCAGGCCCTATATTTCTGAGGCACAGTGTTAGGCAGTAAATGAGTACATTTAATGAATTTGAGTAACAAAAGAGTAATTGAATGCAAATGTACTCAAAACGTATGAGTACAATGCACTCGATTACAAAGATGTACTCACAACTGGCGATTACTCATGTCCTCGAGTATTAGGATAATCTGAAATTATGAGTACCGATGAAATCGAGTATGATTTGAAATACGAAGTAAGTAATTCAGTCGCATTTAATATATTTGAGTAACGAGAATAAGTAACTTGAAACGAGGGTCATCCTAAAAGCTGAATTTAATTTTTACAAATCTACTTACGGTACTTTTGTTATCGGATGTACTGTTCTTTTTTCCCCAAATTATTAAGATTTTGCTAATGTCTAAGAGAATTTATTGTGTTCTCTTATTCATTAAGATTTTAATAAATTTTTAATTAAATTGAGTTCCCAAAACAATACTTTCGCAATTCGCCATACTCGTAATCGGTACTCATATCCACGAGTACAAATTCCCCCAGTCTGGCTACGATACAACTCATTCTATGGGGTATGATTCCACAGGTACTCGTAATCAGTACTTCCACACTAGTACACATTTGTCCAAGTTTGATTACTCATTTCATACGACTTCTGATTGCACGTACTTTAGGGGTCATTCAAAAATTATGTCACACCTAGGGGGGTGGGTGGGTTGTTTGTTTTTTGTGACAATTGTGTCCAAAGGATGGGGGAATTGTGACTAAGGGGTGGGGGGGCGTGTTTAAAAAGAGGCAAAAAAGTGTGACATAATTTATGGATCACCCCTTACTTATACTATAGAGTATGATTCCACTTCAATCGTACGTAGTAAGTACTCCTACTCATGAGTATAATTTGCCCGAGTTTAGTTGATTTTCTGATTTGAATTTAAATTTCTGATATAAACAGTACTTTGATTTAGTAAAATATCTGTAACTTTAGCTGTTTCAGTGGTTTCCCAATTTGCAAATCATCTGTTCATTAAAATATGAATTAGTTTCGCACGATTCAAAATTAAGCTCTATTGTTCAGCTTTTCCATTACTATTTCTGGGTGGAATTTGCATGGAGTACTTTCTAGGCATTTTGCAAAATCTGACTCTGATCTATGTGGTGGCAATTATTTGGTGCTCGGGTTGCAGTAAACGCAAGAAAGGAGCGATTCGAGCAGAAAATTCCTTTTGTGTTTCTGTGCCATAAATTTCATTGCGAGGGATCCTCTGCAAAATGCAGTTTCATTTACATACTTGGAATTTCTTGCCAGGAACATTTTCATCGACGATTTGCATACGTAGCATCATTACACTCATTGTTATTTGTTCTCTCTCTCTCTAGTGTAGCTTCGCTAATTATGCCATTTCATCGGTATGTAACGCTAGGATAATGTATGAACATCTATTTGTCATAGCGCTGTAATTCATGGCATTTGTCGAATTTCTTGCGTAAACTTTCCAGCTAAGTTTATATTCTACAGAAGTATATTTCACCCAAAATTGTAAATCTTGTGTCTGAGATTGTTTTTTATGCCAGGGGTGCCCAAAATATTCGCATAGGGAGTCCACCTACAGTAGTCGTATGAAATGAGTAATCAAATTTAGGCAAATATTTATTCAAAAAACATAAAATTTTTGCAATTTGTTTCTTTGTTATTAAATCTGAGTTTTATTATTGCAGAGGAATCCTTTTGCAGGAACAAAAACGATTCGAAGAAGCACTACAGAGCTACCGGTTAGCAATTCAGTTCAGGCCGAGGATGGCAAGTAAGTATTTTCCTTTATTCGAGTACATTGACGAGAAACATGTTTTTGTTCACGTGATTAGTAAAAACATGGTTTCCTAAAATATGAAAATCCTGTAAAACATGAAATTGTTAGGGAAAAGTCAAAAAAACTAAAAATACGCTGTGAGTCATAACAAAGTAGAACCCAATAAAAAAATCCCAACTTCGTGAAAAATGCATCGATTTAAATGAAGTTTGGCAATTATGTGCATAGAACAATAGTGTAGGAACAAAAATGAATTATAAAATGTGATGAAAGTGTTCCCCAGTGGCCTTTACACAAGCCAGGAGTCTAACGCGCCATTGTTTGATTGACGAATTGATTATACGCTGGTCGAGTTCAATCCAAGTTTTCTTAAATCCTAGTTTCGAGTCTTCAATATTATTAATCTTCGATTTGTAAACCTTTTCCCGGAGAACTTCCCAAATTTTGTAGTCCACCAGATTCGAGTCCTGACTGTTTGGTGTCCAGTGGCTGGCTTCTCGAGCATGGTGAGCGGGCGCACCGTCTTGTTGAAAAATGAAAAAATCCGAGATTTGTCACATGTCCGGAACAAGTTTTTTGTTCCCACACTATTGTTCTATGTAAGTGCCAAATTTCATTTAAATCGAAGCATTTTTCACGAAGTTGTTGGTTCTACTTTCTTATGACTCACATGGTACGTACTAGTATGTACCCGTACGAACAGTACATTGTGTTTTAATACAATTTCCATCGTCAGGGAAACATTTTGGGATTATTTTGAGCACATTTTATAATTCATTTTTGTTCCTACTTTAATGTTCTATGTAAGAGCAAAAATTCATTTAATTCAAAGCATTTTTCAAGAAGCTCAGAATTTTTTATTGAGTACTACTTTTTTATGACTCACATGGTACATTGTGTTTTAATACAATTTCCATCGTCAGGGAAACATTTTGGGCTCATTTTGAGCACATTTTATAATTATTTTTTGTTTCTACACTAATGTTCTATGTAAGAGCCAAATTTAATTTAATTCGATGCATTTTTCAAGAAATTGTGATTTTTGTATTGAGTTCTACTTTTTTATGACTCACGTGGTACATTGTGTTTTAATACAATTTCCATCGTCAGGGAAACATTTTGGGCTCATTTTCAGCACATTTTATGATTAATTTTTTGTTCCTACACTATTGTTCTATTTAAGTACCAAATTTGATTTCAATGCAAGCATTTTTCACGAAGTTGTGATTTTTTTATTGGGTTCTCCTTTTTTATGATTCACAGTGTACAATTTCTATCATAAGGGAAAATTGTTTGGAAACTGTTTTTCCCCCTACTGTTTGTAGGGGGGAAAATCTGTTTAAATCAAGAAAGCTGAAAATTAAATTTCTTGGAGAACTCTGAAATAAAAAAAAAAAAAAAAAAAAAAAAAAATAAAAAAAAAAAAAAACATGCAGCAGTCAGTGTTATCAGACTTTCGCACGCTTTCCAATTTCAGAAATAACTCTTTGAAGATGTCTTCAGTGTATTTCTTTGTTCACTTATTAGTTTTAGGTAGGAATTAAGTTTGAAAAGCGTGTGCTTGTTGGTGCGATCATGTTAAATCCGTTAGACAATGCTGTACAATTTGCAAATAACATTCTTTAAAAAGCCCTTCTTTTGTTCGTAATCTCATTAAAAGTGCGCCAATTTTCCTTCAAGAACATGCGTTTTGTCGAGTGCATAACAAATCCTAGACAAATAAGCTTAGATTTTTGCTTAAGCGTAGCCTTGCCATTGTTATTGAGAAAGCGTAATTTGATTGCAAAAATCTGCGCTGAGTGGCATTTGTCTTATTAAAGTCATTCAGGCGAAATATTTTCATCTTTTGAACCAACATATTAAATCCTCGAAAATGCTTCGGAGCGTATTTGTTCGCCAAATCCAAATCCATTCAGCGTTGTCTTAATTTAATGTTCATCATATTGATTGAATTCACAGTCTCGAAAGTGTGTTTGTTCGGTATTAATATGACTGGGTGATAAATTGTTGGTTGATTTTTTGAACTCACTTAAGCCTTGTTTTCGTTTCTGAAAATCAATATAGTATATAGTAATAGTCTGCGTGCGAAACTTAACGAGAGTTTTCGACCAATTGTTTAAATTAATTACAACATTTTTTTTTAACGTAATTGAAATTTGTTCGCTATTGTTGCTCTCTGCAAATTAACGTCAACATTTAATGAAAAATCTTTTTCTGACAATACACATCATTGAAAACGAAGTTTGTATTAAAATCGTCTTAACTACATCAATGTAGGATTATGCGAATTTATACGCTAAATTTAATTGAAAATCAACGCATTGTTGCCCACTTTGAATCGAGGCTTTTGTTGACAACTTTTCCCTTTCAATTTTCCATCCACAAAGTTTTACTTGTTCAGGTTGAAATATTTTTGTTCAGTCTTTTCAACTTTTTCAGCAGCATTTTTTAAAAAATTAAAAAGATTATTGTATTAAATTTTGTAAACAAGGACAATGAAAACTGAAATTGAATTTTTGTTACAATGATCTCGTTTATGTAATCACAATTGTAGTCAACTATAGTAGGAACCCCTCTAAAGTAATACAAGTTTTACTAATATCCCCTCTAAACTAATACAGACTTCCGGCCCCAAATTTAATAATCCCTCTAAACTAATATCAAGCATCTGGTCCCAACGATATTAGTTTAGAGGGGTTCACAAAAATAATTTCACAAATTCTCCACGCCTTATGTTTTGTACATGATGTGAAACCGGATAATTACACCCAGATAATTGTATAAACCGGTTAATTGCACATTTTTGACTGTGCTTAGGATATAGAACACATGTTTTTGAATTGTTTGTAATTTAAATTTTATATTTTTTCAGTGGCACATCTTAATTTAGGCCTTGTCATGGGTATTTTAGGACGCAAGGACGAGGCCGCTGAGGTATTTATTATTTTTTGTATAAATTTATTCATCCATTTAACATTTTATGGGTTTCTCTTTAAAAAGTTGTGTTCAGATAATTTTATTTTGACTCGAAATCTTTGTGCCTTTTATGTAGTGCAATAACATCGTAGTTTATGCAATCGTTAATGTTAAGGCATTCTTTGAAAAACATTTTATTTGAAAGCAGACAAGCAATTTAGCATGGCACATAAGGAATTAATTTACTTTTCCCAAGTCCATTTAAAATTAAGTATAAAAATGTTATTTTGTTTCCCTTGTTTTCGAGATGGATACGGCACTTGAATTTTCCCCAAATTGCAAATCCCTTTCCTTAATAGCAACGTATGTTAGGCACTATTGCTTATTTTCTGAAAAAAAAAGAGGAGAAATTCACGGGAGAATACCTTAGCGCAACCAATTTTGCGAACATCAACTGCATTAATTTCGTTTCTAGTTGAAATTGAGGATAGGCCAGACCAAATTACGCAAAAGTTGAACCAATTTTGCGAGGAGAAATTTCATTAAATCGCGATTTACCGATGTACCCTACGAAATAAATTTCACTTCTAGAAGGAAAATAGTAACGTTTGTAATTAATCCAAGTCTAAAGAAGAAAAAAATGCAGTGATCATCGTTGAATTTCTTTCTGTTTGTGCTTGAGGTAAAATTCAGATGGGATTTGGCACAATGATTACTGAAATTTCGGTCATTAGTTTCGCTTCTTGCATGTTTTTAAGGTCTCTAGTGAATTTCTGCTGCACTATTTTTAAAGGGAATTATTCTCAGCTCGCGAGTTCAATTAAGTTTGGACGTTACATGCCCAATTAATTTACTCCTATTTGCTTGTCTTTCTCTAATTTAGGTTTATCGCCATTGTTCCCAATTGGATGGAACCGGCCTAAAAGACCCCAAGACTCACGAAAGTACCAAAATTTCGGCTTTGTTCAACTTAGGAAGACTTTTTGCCGATGACGGCAAATATGAGGTTAGTTGAAATTCTTAAAAGTATAGGGGAAACTGGGGCACAGTGCGTACACTTAGAATTCATGGGGGTTTTTTTGAAGAAAATATTTACCTTATAGCATTTTAAAAGAATAACACAGCCTTCAGGACCTGTAAACATTTTGTCATCGTTTTAGAGCTACTAGTTTTTTTGCTGTAAAAGATTAAAGTTGGTTACGCAGACTGTCCCACTGTGCCCCTATACCGGAGCGCAATGGGACATGGCATGGGGTACAGTGGTCCACGCGGAATTAAGACAAATTTTACAAGAAAAAGAACACCACATTGATTAATTGTGTTTAATTCTGCACGTCAATTTAAAATTCCTAGTATAAATTACAAAAACGTTTAAAATTAACCGTAATTACAGCAGCTTTCATATTTTCACTGCTTACTTGTCCAAATGTTTTTTTTCTTGTGATTGTGAATCTTTTTTACTTTAAAACATATATTTAAACATGGTTTTTATTTAAAGTTATGATTAATGAGAAAATACACAAATATTTTCCAAAAACATTAATTGGGGCATGCTGGGACATGTCCCACTGTACCCCATAATGTTGTGGTCCACTGTACCCCGTATAACCAATTTGATTTGAATAAGCCCTTACAGCTGACCACCTGGCTAATTAACATAAACTTCAGTTTGAAATTATCACGTGATATATACATTCGTCAATGGTATATCGCAGCAATACTAGTGTTTTATAATTACACCTAGAATAAAAATTCAATTGCGAGTTGAGTAATTACTTTTCAAGAACAAAAACTTTAAGTGCAAATATTTTGTTCTATACTTGTGTCAGATCGCTGAAATTTTGGTTAATGAAAGATAGCTGCATACAGCTTCTTTGCAAATCAATAGCATATTGTTGCTGATAAAACCTGATTTTATAAAGACGTTGTACCACAGTACCCCGTGTCCCACTGTGCCCCGGTCTTCCCTATTACGTTCCGAAATTGTTACATTGTAGTGAACTTATTGTGTTTGCGGGGAAGCCTCAAAATTTCGAAAAGTAGATTGAAGCTAGCTTTTGGCTGAATGCTTTGGGAAAAAAATAATGTAGGAGATAATATTTATTCATGAGTTGAATACAAGGATATCTTTTGCTATTTTCGCAATTGCTAGTATATCAATTAAAATGATAATTCCCGTTTCAATCCCATGCGTTTATGCATTAAGAAAATGATAAGAAAAAGTAGAAACCACTACAAAAATGTTAAATAAGTTTTATTAGAATATCTTTGCTACAAAGTCCGGTCTCAGTATCGTATTTGTATTCAAACTTCTGCGAATCGCATGAAAGCAGTCTGAAGATTTGTTCCCAGAACGATTGTTGCTTTTTTTTTTTTTTGTCAAACGTCTCAAAGGAGCCATTCTTATAGGGTTCGCTCAACGTTTTTGCATTTCATTGGATAAGAAATGGTAGAAAAGCCTAGAAAATTGTCCCTGATTCCTTATTCGGCGGGCTAATAAAGCACTGCAGTCGAAGTGTTATCAGTAGCCAACACTCCACTCTGAATCCATTTGGGAATTTACAAAAGAGGCAATAGGCGCACATTTTCTGGCTTTTTTTTCTCCTTCTACGATATGATATGCCAAAAGCTTGGCCATGATTGCAACGTGCTTTGCGAGCAAAATGCATAAAAAAAAAAGTTGAGCCGTGTTGCAAACTTGAGTTTTTACGATATTGACACTTTTGCTCGCTGCGGCTCTTGCAGGATGGACTGCTTTTAAATTATATTTGGACAGGCAGTTTTCTCAAACCCTAAAGAAATCCATATTCCTAACCAAACTTCTAAGACTGCTTGGAATGTCATATTTGTATCGGCTATCGAGTTTTTTCTGTTGTTCGGCAGTTTGGGCAAGCTTCCGCGGCAAGTGCAACACATAGAAAAGCCATACGTGAAAATCGATATTTCAAAGTGTGGGTGTATATGATTGAGATATGCCATCAGAAAGTGAATATATTAATGGCATTGTATCTTCTGACCTCAGTTAAGCAAAGGCATATTCATCAGAAAACAATTTACTCGAGCCGTATTGTCTCGACTCGGTGATCGATTAAGGTGTGATCCATAAATTATGTCACACTTTTTTGCCTCTTTTTAAACACCCCCCACCCTTTTGTCACAATTGTCACAAATTTTACTACGCCCATCCATAATTATGTCACAACCCGTCGATTACCTCCCCCTTCCCAATTAGTTTTTAATAATTCTATATTCTTTTATAATTTTATCGGGAAGAAAGTTTTAAGTCACTACAGGACCCAAATCTTTTTTCCCGACTGCTATTCATAATTTCAAATGTTAAAAAATAAAAAAATAAATTTACCACATATTTTTTACCGTTTGAAATAAATTTTGATTGTGTGATGTCACATTACCGAACCACCCCTCACCCCTTGGTCACAATTGTCACAAAAACCAAACAACCCACCCCCTTAGGTGTGACATAATTTTTGAATGGTCCCTAAGACAGCCTATTTCGTTTATAATCGTTTTTAGGAGATTTGAAATGGAATTTGTACCCTAATTTAATGAATGCATTGATATTTTTATTTTTTAGGAGGCGATTGAAGTATATAAGGAAGCTGTTCGTAAAATGCCTGGACATTATCAACCACAAAGCCTGTATAACATGTTGGGTAAGCCAAAATCTTTGAAGAGGCTTCCGCAAACCTTATTTAAACATTATTAACGTAAATTTTTAAAGAAATATTAAAATTAAGGGGTTATAGTTATTGTTAGTTTGCTAACTTAGGTTTTGGAAGAATTGGAAGCATACTACATGGCTTCTCCATACTTCCCCACCGGCGAGATGGGCTGAACCCCAATTATTAATATTTAAAAAATTTAACTAAAATTTTGACATTTTATTTTCCTAATATAGGTGAGGCCTATTTCAAGTTGGAGCGTTACGAAGAAGCCGAACGTTGGTACAAAGAAGCGTTACGAGTAAAGCCGGACCACATCCCGGCACACCTGACGTATGGTAAAATGCTGGCTAAACTGGTATGTGTAATGGCTACATCACTTTAAAAAAATTTCAACTACTTTTACTGGAAAAAGTGAAATTTTACTGAACTTTCTTTTTTTCATTTTCCCATTTCAGCAAAATCGTTTGAACGAAGCGGAGCAGTGGTTTAACAGAGCAAAACTCCTCGCTCCCAACGATTCCAGTGTTTATCAACATTATGGTATTTAAATAGCTAATCAATGATTTTAAAATATTGCTCGTGTTGGGTTTCACCATGCTACGATTAGTAAAATAGGCAATGAAATTTAATGTCTGGTTATGTTTATAGGTCAGTTTTTATCAGAGACGGAACGCCATGCCGAGGCCGCACTTCATTACGTTCGAGCTGCAGAATTGGCCCCGGACGAATATGAAATTATTTTCAATGCTGCCAATACTTTAAGGTAGTTTTACTTGCTCTAAAATAATTTATGAATTAATAATATTTTATTAGAATTTATCTAAAGACAAAAGTTGTTTAAATGCATGTTATCGAGATACAAAGTTGTTTCTTTTGTGATTTTAAAACTTATGAGGTGATTCGGGCAGTCATCATACTAAGAATATTTTTAATAAATATTTCTACAAAGTGCAATAATTAATTTCTTGTGATTTTAGGCAAGCTGGTCAAAATGAGGAAGCCGAAAAATATTATCGACTAGCCGTGAAATTAAGACCAAATGTAAGTGAATTTAATATAGAATGATAGCCACAATGATAGAATCAATCGTTGTTTAGCCCTTAGTTTGATATAAACTAACCATATAAAACATGTTTTTAAAAAGATTCTTCATTTCCACGATTGAATTTTAGGAGGCCACCAGCCACATGAATCTCGGCGCAATGCTTCATGTAAACGGCAAACTGATGGAAGCGGAGCTTAGCTACCTGGAAGCACTTCGTTTGAAACCAGATGATAACATCACTCAAAACAACTTGCAGAAACTTCGTAATTTGTTGAACAAACGAGGTATTCGCACCACCCACGTCCCAGAATCACAACGGTAGCATCGGCCAAAGAGGAGCGGAGCATTTCGGAGCAGGTATTACTTCTACTCCAGGTTTTTCTAACGGGAAACCACTTTGCCGCTTTATCCCCGGTTCTTTGTTCCCTGCCTGCCTACCAGACTAATCATATCTTCATTATGACAATTGTTATTGAGGTGCAAGTCCCGGTCTTTGTTGATTACTTTTTGAAAATGATGATCTCAATCGATTATTGCGTATGCTTACGTGACCGAGGCTACTCCGGTAACAAAATCAAGCTTTGTTCTCCACCCGAGGTGCTTGAAAAGTATCGATCTGCTAGGAAAACCGGATATAACGAACTTTGAAAATTGCTTCATTTGTACCGCATTAATTTCAGCAAATTTTACAGTTTTTCAGTCTGCCGTAAAGCTAAAACTGGAATTTGAATTGCGCTTTTACCCCCGTATGTGTATTTTAAAAGCTTTGGATATATTTTTATCAAATTAGCAATTTTAAAGCACTTTTAATTACTTTTAAAGCCGTTTTAAGTACAATTTATAATGTAATATGCATAAAACAACAGTTCGTTATACTCGGTATTTCTACGGTGAAAATTATAATCTTCTGCATCAAACTATATATTTATAGGTTGGATAGTTAATTTTATTTAGAAACGTTTTTAACTAAGGTTTACTTTCCAACCCATACAAAGTAAACTACAGTCTCTGTATTGTGTGTGGATAGTTAACTTATAAATAACAGTTAAATTCTGAATGTGCCGAACCCGGATTTCTCAAAAAAAAAGATGTGAAATCAGCAATTGTGAAATTACAAATTAATTTGGCTTTAATCAGACTTTAACTGTTCCTAAAAGTAAACTATCTATGCATAATCAGCAGTATTTGATGAAAACCTCTTTAAATGAGTAATTTAACTAAGGTAATCACTCAAAAATTTTAAAATTGGAGTATAATTTAACTACTATGCTCGGTTTTAAGTTTCCTCGATGTCATGTTTATCTACTTTGCTGATTTTGATACGCATCAGCTTAATCCATGGTTAACATTAATTAACTGGCGAATTAAAACCTGGATTTGCAAAACCAGCCAGCACAAAGACAAAACTAATATTTATATATATATATAATTATCCCTAATCTAAGACAGTGTGCTGACATCGATATGATGTCAGCTTCTGATTTGTGAATAAACTAAAATTGCAATTTCTATTTGCAAATATATAGCTTACAAAAAAGTGTGTTTTAAGTATAATTAATGTAGTAATTTATTCTCCAGAAGTAAGTAGCTTTATACTTCTTGATATGCGTGCAAAACTATTCGTTGTTATAGCATCTAAACAATTGTGAAAGAGTTTTTAATTTTAATTTTAATTAGCTTTCGAAGTACTAATATGTCGCTTTTGCGTGACAAATATCTTAGTCAGGGTCAAAGTTCATATTTTGACGTCTGCCTGATGCAGAAATCCAAGTCATCTACTAGGAAATGCCTTTTCTTACTAAGGATTTTGGTCAAAATGGTGCCCATAGATGGCGCCCTGTTGGGTTATGCCACTAGCGTCATCTGTGGGCGAGTGTGGCCGCATAGATGACTTCTGCAACAAGCCTGTAGCACAACTGACAACACACATACACGCACTTTCACATAAACACGTGAAGATATAAAAAATATCTATTTTTGTCAAAACTGTGAAATAATTCGGTAATATTAAGTGTGACATTTTTCTGATAAGAAAAACCTCGGGGCCTTGACTCTTATTCACGTCAGTTTTCATGCATAGCTTTCTTCGGGTAGTCTTCAAACGTTAGGTGAATTTAATCTTGTAAATATAAAGCGAACAGATACCAGTGTTTAGTTAGGATTTTGACCGAAAGATGATTTTTGGTTAGTAGATTTACAGAAAAGCGTGTTTATGAAACAACGAGGGTTGATGTAATGCAATGTGAGTCATAAAAAAGTAGAACCCAATTAAAAAATCACAACTTAGTGAAAAATGCATCGATTTAATTTAAATTTGGCACTTGCATAGAACAATAGTGTAGGAACAAAAATGAATTACAAAATGTTCTCCAGGGGCCTTTACACAAGCCAGGAGTCTAACACGCCATTCTTCGATCGGCGACTCGGTTATATGCCGGTCGAGTCCGATTCAAGTTTTCTTAATTCGTAGTTTCGAGTCTTTGATAATATTAATCTTCGATTTGGAAACTTTTTCCTGGAGAACTCACCTAATTTTGTAGTCCACTGGATTCATGTCCGGACTGTTTGACCGGTGGTTGGGTCCGATGGATTGTGGTGTTTCCCGTTGCAGCGGTTCAACTGTTTCTCGGGCACGGTAAGCGGGTGGTCTTTTTGAAAAATGAAAAAATCTGAGATTTGTCCCATGTTCGGAACAAGTTTTTTGATCCTACACTATTGTTCTATGTAAATGCCAAATTTCATTTAAATCGAAGCATTTTTCAATAAGTTGTGATTTTTTTATTGGGTTCTACTTTTTTATGACTCACAGTATACAAAAAAGCAATCTATCGAATGGATGACATATTGAAGTTTATAAGCTTTGATGCCTGGTTGCACCAATTAACAGTCAACTAAATTGGTTATGATATCGCCGATTAACTGAAACTGATGTTGGTGTAACTTGCTCCTCCTCTAATGCAAAAATTTTGCATGTTTTTAGCTTATTTATATTTATGAAAGCAGTTGCTAATGAAACAGACACGTAATTAATGTGCACATAAAAATGTATATCATGAATTTAAATTTTCATTTAATGAGTTTATTGGGAAATTTAACCGTTTTAAGGTATTTGCAATTTTGCAATTTGAGTGAGTTTTCATGTGCATTAATTCCGCTATCGTGTTTTACGTTAATTCATTTTAGTCCTAAAAATCTAAAAAGTTTTTGAAAAAATATAAGTTGCTAAATTGTTTTTTGTAGTTTAGCCATTTCTGTATTAATGTTCAGAAAATTGTCAAAAGGGGCCATTCAAAAAAGTCCTCCTCGAAATTCCTTCAAAAACTGTCCCCAACTCCCACCTAATGTCCAGATTTTATCCATTTTAGCCATTTTAGCCCCAGACCCACCTACCCCTCCCCTCATAGACGTTCTTAATTATTTTGAAAAGTGGGGTGTCCAGAAAATATGTTGGAACATACAAAGGCCCATTCTAGCAGCACCCTCTCGCTATCAATTCCACGACATTTTCACAAATTTTTCAGATTAACTGAACTTTCCTGACCTCGAAGGGAAATTCCAGCATAAAATTGGTGTTTAACACAAATTTGGTCATAATTCCCGACTTTCCCGAGGTTTTAAAAATTCAAGTACATTTGGGGACAGAGACACATTCCTTCCGGTGTCCATTTCCCCATTTTACTTACCTTTAAAACTCAAACAGAAAATCTAAAGACTAAAAATTCAATCATTAGTGGACATCCGTAATGAATTCTTCTTCTCCCCCCCCTCCCCCTGTCCCCATGCCAACAGACCCCACTCCCTACCCACTCTTGAAGAGCTCCTTTTTGAATGGCCCCTAAAATGGTTAGTTATCTTTACACAATTAACCATATCCACACTAATTCTTATAAAAACGAAAACAAAAATGGTGGCGTATAAATGCACTATTAAAGATGATCAAGTCCGAATTTAAACCCGAAATTTTTATATGATTTTATAGTTGGATTTATTAAAAAAGTGGAAAACATTTGTAAAAATTGAATTATAAAATGATCCATTTCTGTATTGTTCTGATGCACTGCTGGCTTTTGTAAGGTATTTTGTTATTAGTAGAAGTAAGCTATGGAGTTGAATGATCGAGAAATGTACATGAAATTTATGCCAAAGATGTACAAAGTAATGTATTATTATAATATGGTAGCATGCAAGAATTAAGCAACAGGATTAACGCTGATGAAATAAAAAAAAATCTATCATTTTGGTGCTTAAAAGTACCAGAAATGTGTAAATTGTGCCTCGTTCAAAGGCAAAAACTATACAATTGATGCTTTCAGTCTATTCGTAATTTAATTTTTACCCCTCTCCCCCTTTCCTTAGTAAGTGATTTATCAGCTCTATTTAACCCCCCAATTTCCTGAATTGCAGTGTTTTTACACAGCTGTACAATCAAATTGTGTGCTACCGCACTAAGTTATTTATTTGTAGTATCGTGGTAGGTATAATATACAAAACATTTAAACAAAATACAGTTATTAATTATCAGAATTATTGAGAGGTCACGTGTGCAATTTTTTTTAATATTTCTTTTTTTTTGTTATTTTTTGTTTTCTTCCTAATCATTTGTTAAGTGTCGTTGAATTCAGTAGGCACTATGCAGAACTTTAGATGATGCCACTGCTTAGCAGGAAAATTGACACATGTATTCACAGATGGCGCCACTGAGTTAAACAAAAATTTTATTGAAATCGTGGACTTGTTTTTATCTAAAGCTGGGTCCACACCAACGAAAGCTCTGTGCAAAAGCAGAAAACACGGAAACATGAAACTTGCTTTCAAGAGCCTGCTTCCAAAAGCAGAGGTGTAAATGTCAATAAAAGCAGGAAAAACCGGTTTTGAAATAATGACACTCCTACAAAGCCAATGGGAAAAGACCACGACATCTAGTATCTGGGACACTACTCCAATAAGTGGGGACTACACTACACCAAGGCCTATTCAGGTCGTGTGGTACGACTGAGTACATCCTTGGTGCAAGCGCCATAAAGTCAGAACATTTGTTTCCTGCTGGCCGGTATGCACCAGAGAAAGCATTAGAAAACTCGAAACACAAACATGTTTTGAACATTGCTTTCTTTACCATGTTTGCGTCCAGGTGTTTCTTGGATCATTTGGCGAAAAACTACCGTTTTCAGCAAACATTTCAATGTTTCCTGGCGATCGCTCAAGAGGTGGTCCGGATCAAAGGAAAAAAAAAATACACTTTATTTTTGCAGGTTTGTTGGAAATTATGGTTAAAAACACTTTGCGACAAACATGTTTGAAATTCGTGTTTCCTTGTTTCCTTTGGTGCATATATATGGAACGTTTCCACCGACGTCTTAAAGTCGCCCTCATGTGTCATGAAACACACTCCACAGCACTCCCCGCAGTCTTGATGGGTATTCGCTCCACACTCTGGCAAGACCAGTTCGGCAGGGGGATATGCGAACGTCTTCCCAGAGTGCAGCGCGAATACCCATCAAGACTGCGGGGATACCCACCTTTTGATCCTGACCAAAGTTTGCTGAACATTGGAACGAAAACAGTGGGTTTGCGAACTTTTATCAACAAAATGTTTTGAAAAACCTTGCTTTTGCTCCGTGCTTTCGTTGGTGTGGACGAGGCTTAATGATACGGAACATTTCGCGAAGAACATCCGGTGTTTTTTTTATGTTTTTTATTCGTATTTTAAAAATGAGTATTTCAGCCCTTCAAATTGCATGGGGAATACTTAATAAACCATTTGGAATTTACCTCGCAAATTTCAGTAAAAAATTCATGTTTTTTACTGAATAAAATTCGCCATGTTTATTGTTCAAAAATTCACGCAATTTTTCTTCCTTTAAGCAGCACTCTATATAACTGAAGCAAAGCACTTGTATGTCTGCGTACGTGTTTGTATGTCTGGTTAATGAAATGAAACTTTTATTTGTCTATTGATTTCTTTAATTTAATTTAATATTGACATGATGACATTTGCTTCTGTTGATTGTAATCTTTTTTAAAAACCGCTGTCTCGTTTTGAAAAATACTGCAGTGTGGCCACAAGAAAAGGGAAACTTTTTTTGATAAATTCATAACTTCTTTGTTTCATGAAAATGGTTCTCCTTTATTGTGACCACTTTTTGTGACGAGAAAAAAGAAAATTTAGTCATTTTGAAGAAAGAAGAGATTTCACTTTGCAATTATTATTTCATTTCACTGTGATATTTATGAGGTAAATTAAGAAATTCGTGACTTTACTTAATATTGTTGAAAATTCCCCCCATTTTCCCCACTTCTCATCGAACTTTCAAACGATATCCTCAATATGTGCAATGAATACTATTTCTCAATCCCGACTTTTAACTAAGTATAACCATCTTTGAAACATATTTAGTCATATACAAGAAGACATCAAATGGGCTGTAAGAAGTTTTTGTTTTCAATCTTGTGATGTTTGCCTGTGTGATTTTAATATTACTTTCTTTTAAATAAAGTTCTTTCACTGGACTCTGTATATCGTGTTTTGTATTTCCTTTAATTTTAGCAACTAACAAGTTATTCAGGTGCTTAAAAATTTATGGGATGGTCCCTTTATGTCCCACAAAAATTTCTGGATATCCTACTTTTCAAAAAATTTAAGGATGTCAATGAGGGAGGCGGGGGGTGTCTGAGCCTAAAATGGACACCATGTGGAAATGGGGTAGGAGGGATCCTTTTTGAATGGTCCCAAAGACCTATCCTATAAATTTCTACGTGTTTTTTGGCTCTATGGGGAGGGGATAGCCACCCAAAGGTGGTAGGATGGGTTTGAATGGACAAAGGGCTATCCTATAAATTTCCAAAAGCTTAATGTTGGGGTCTATATAAGAAGGGGATGAATCTGGGCTGAAATGGACACCATATATGGACAGGGGGTAAGGGAAATCCATTTTGAATGGCCCCAAAGGCTTATCCTAAAAAATTCCTAGGGCCTTAGTGGTCTTTCAGAAGGGGGTCTGGGTTGAAATCGGCACCGTGTGGACAGGGGGTAAGGGAGGTTCTTTTTGAATGGCCCCAAAGGCCTATCCCATAAATTTCCTAAGGCCTTTGGGGTCTATGAAAGGGGAAGGGAGTCTGTGCTGAAATGGACACCGTGAGGACAGGGGGTAAGGGAGTTATTTTTGAATGGCCCCAAAGGCCTATCCTATAAATTTTCAAGGGTCTTTGGGGTCTATGAAAGGGGAAGGGAGTCTGTGCAGAAATAGACACAGTGTTGACAGCTAGGGGTAAGGGAGGTCCTTTTTGAATGGCCCTAAAGGCCTATTTTATAAATTTCCAAAGGCTTTTGGGGTCTATGAGGGGGGATGGGTTTGGGCTGAAATGGACACCATATGTGGACAGGATCGAGGTAGAAGGGCTCCTTTTTGAATGGTCCCAAAGGCCCATCCTATATGCATGGCCCATAATAGCAACAGGCAAAATTGAATTGAGCAGTGCAGAGCAGTGCATTGCGATGCAGTGCAGTGTTGAAGTGCAGGAAATGTTAAAGCGCTCCCATCAATGGCCTTTCTAGCCGCTAGGTGGCAGTACGTTACGTCTGCTGTCGAAGACATCATATCGATTTTTATCTCCACTGAAGACTGTTGATGTCGTCGAATTTCATTAATTATTAGGTTAAATAAGATGCAATCCCTTCCACCTAATGCTTAGTCTTCCATTATTATAGGTAAGTTTTCCTTAAATTCGCAGCTAATTCCAGTATTTCGCATTCGATTGTGCTTAATTTGACAGTCTACTTTGGTACGGTTATGTCATCCATGTTTCCATTTCAAAAATATATAATATTAAACGTTTTAGGATAACGAAATGGGATCTGAACAGAGTCACCAAGGAGGCCGGGCTTCCTTGGGGCTAAAAACAAACATTCGTCCAGCTTCGACGTCTCCCCGTCCATCTATTAGTTCGGATTCTGAACTTCCTTACATCTCCTATACTGTGAATAAACCAATAGGTGGTGAGTCCAAGCTTTTTAATATGTTTTGGCAACTTCTAATAAATGCAACAATAAAAATATACAAATCGTGGTTTTCGTTGATCGCTTTGCATGTATTGACGCTACAAATATTGAAGAATGTAACGTTGCAAAAAGGTTTTAGAAAGTTATGTCCAAGGGTCCATGTTTGTCTGGTTTTTTGTTATGTTCTGAAATAAAGAATCCCCAAAACTGCAGTCGAAACATGCACATCACTTGCGATCGGCAACACCTTCTCCGAATCCATCGCCAAAGCCTCTACGACCTCGTTCGATTACGGGCCACGACATCATCGTAGTCAAAGAGGCTGTTGCATCGGAAGACACCGCCGAGAATGATCCCGAATTGTGCCTCTTACAGGTAAAGGTGTTCGTAGTTATACTTCGTGACCAGATTCTCTCTTGTCGGCGCTTATTTCATGCAGTTTCAATTTTTCTACTTATTTTAGACAATCCCTACGTTTCTTCCGATAATGCGCGGTGCTTTAAGCGCCCCGATGCTAAAGGATCCTGACATTTTGGACAAGTTGGATTACAGAAGCATTCACGGTTTATGCTTAAGATACGAAGAACATCTAAAATTGTCCGCTGAAACCGTATCAGCGGAACAGAATAATCTGGCAGCGCGAATACGAGAAGTATGTTGATTTTTTTGAAATACTTGGAACGTGGTCACATACCATCCTCACATGATGGGAATCGCGTTTTTGACTACAAATTCATTGAATTTTCATTTTTTTTTTTTTTCAGATTGATTTTGCCATTGCTACTTTAGTAAACATGATGACAGAACGACAGAAAAAATATGTCAAGTATGCTGAAAAACTGAATAAAGTTCAAGAGATATCAACAACGCTTCAGAAAAGTCAGGCTTCTTTAAATGTTGCCATTGAAAAGATGGAATCCTTGAACGCTCTTTTACCCCCTGATGACCAACTCGAGCCATTCGTATGGACAACAGGGTAACGCTTAAATGGTAAAATTTACTTCAATTTGTAAATTGCGATTTGGTTTTTGCAGTTCCCTTCCTTAAAATTACTTCGACACTTCAGAAAGGTCTTATATTAAGGCTGTAATAACATTACTTTGAGTCACATACCTTCTAGTCATTGTTAATGAAAACGTATAAATCGAAGTTTTTGTACATTCATCATTTTATTCATCATAAAATCTCAATAATAAAAAGTTGGAATTTTCATATTTCGACAAAATTTTTTTACCTTATTTAAATTATTTACGGAAATCAACTTGTTCTCTGCGATAATATATTAGATTAGCCTTGAATTGCTGTTGGACACAAATTTTGACGGTAATCCAAATTAAATCCTCTGAAGGGGCCTGTTTGCGATGGTATTCCATTCAGTGTCATGAATATCATTCGAAAGGTCCCTGCTATATTACCTGAAATTATAGCGTATCGTTAGTTTAAAATCTATTGGGTCCAACTGAATTTTTTGTTGGTTCCATTACAATAATTCTTGAAATACATATTTTCTATCAGCATGTCTAAAGTCTGGTCCACAGTAACGAAAGGCCACAGTGGCGACAAGGCCTTTTCTGGCTGTGTGGTATGAGGTTTTCGAAGTTTATCGAAAACCTTGCTTTTGCTCTGTTTATTTGTTTGTTCGGTTGATCTTTTACGTTGACCTATTTCTGCAACACGAGGGCTGAACACCAACGCCAGGGGATGAGTTTTCAACACCAACCTTGGAATTTAGCCTACGAGGGGAGACTTCCACCTCCTCTCGAGGGGTCTTTAACGTGCAACAATCAACACCGGACCTCGGTTTAAACTCTCATCCGAAAGAGCCGCCACTT
>JAQGBW010002404.1:0-20058 GCA_034698625.1 Julus scanicus
ATTTGGTTGAATTCATCTTGATTGGGTAATTAATGAAATCTTACTTGTGTTTTTAATTGTGTAATTACTCCGCGGCGTGAATTACAAGGGCAAAGGTGAAGTTTTTAAACATTGCCCCATGGGGTAGCTAATCCCTGGGAATGTTGCCCAACAATTAAAGATTTAATTTTATAAGAAAATATTGAAGAAATTTTAATTGGTCCTCTGAGGTTATTTTATTTTAAGGTCGGTTTCAATTAAATTAAAAGTTGAAAGTTGAAAGCTGACCCTGAATTTCCAAGATTGAGACTTTGGCTATTTCGCCACACAAGGTCTCACATATTTCTGCAGAACACATTTTTCCATAACCAATTTATCAGAATAATTGTTTATTTTTTATGCAACTATTCTGCATTGACCCGCTTCTTTAAACCTTTTCCGTGGTTTAGAAAACATCATTTTTGGTGGAATTTACAATGGTTAACTATATATACTTGATCAAATTTTTAGGTTCGGTTCTAAAGATAGAATCACAAACTCATTATTTTTGAAACTTGATAAGTACACGCCTCCTTATTCCCCTGACTTGAGTCCTTGTGGCTTTTTCCTCTTCCCGAGAATGAAAAATCACCTCAAGGGACGTTATTTTGGGACGCTCGGAAACATTCAAACGGCTGTAACCGACCAGCTGAAGGTTACCACAGTATTCGAGTTCCAGCACTGCTATAAGGATGGGAAGAACCGTCTCCAGCGCTGTGTGGTTTCCCAAGGAAGTTATTTTGAGGGAGACAATATTGTATTATAATTCTATTCGAATAAAACAATTTAAAAAAAAATCCGTCTCGTTACTTAATTTACACACCTCGTATGATATATGAGCGGAGTAACTTGGGGCTGATCAAAACTCGTTTTTTCTGTAATTTTGGATAATTTTGTTCTGCATTTTATTTTTATTTAGCTGGCAAAGTAGGGACCAACGTGTTTTTGTTTGATTTTTCGCTGATAAAGGTTTAATCAGCTGGCAACGTTTGTATTATGTTAATATTTACGTTGTGTGTATGAATCCCATACATGGACATTAAACGCTATATATATGGTCATACATATTTTCAGACATATATGGGACATACTTTAGCTTGTTTGGCTCTATATTTTTTCACTGGGGATATGCCTTGAAAAATGAACTTGGATTAAAGTTATAAGCTTTGTACCGTTATGAAAATAGCATGCATGAGGTCAATACTCCACTATAGGTGGTGCTACGCTGAATTTTGGCGTTTGCGATTGTGCCATTCTGCATTTGTAGTTTTTCGGCTTGCACAGCGCTGCTTTAAGTGTCCCTTGTCACCCGCGAGAAAGAATAAATGGTCCACTTGAGCACGTGTTTATCGAAATAAGTGCCATCGATTCATTTTTGAAAATATCGATTAACTCTATTCTCATCATCTGAAGAGCGCACGGCTGCTTGTCCCCGATTGTTGCTTTTTAGCAAAAACTATAGACTAAAAAAACCTAAGCCCCAGTGCGTTTAATCTGTTTTTAATTAGATTCAAATACAATTCCACGAGGATGACAAGCGCTTGATAAAATCGCATCGTCATACCTATCTGACTTCGTTATTATTCGTGTGAAGCAGGGAGAAAGAGAAAAATGTCAAACAAAATCTCATTTTTCTTTTCTTGTTCAAACAAATGTACTTTCGGAATTAAATTTTTGAACCTTATGTTTACCTAATTCTTCAGCTTATGTTTCACTTGTTGGCTTTCATTATGCTAACGACAATGATCGAAAATTTGTTACCGTCATGTTCACGTATCCTGCTCCATTCGACTTGATGCGTAAGCTGATTTAATAAATAAGCCAACTTACGTAGAGAACAGTGGCGGATAGGCACTGCGGAACTGCAGCACCCCCAATCACTGGATATCATCGAGAACATTTCATATAATGAGTCTTTTTTTCTTTAATTCTTTCTAATTGAATTTTTTGTAATATATTTTTTAATTTATTTAACTAACTCTTTAGCAATCCCACAATTATTGAAAAAAAGATTTAAATAAATTGTAGGCAATCCAGCTATAATTTCAAATTAAAGTTTATTTTAATTATCCATGTGGTCAGCTGTAAGGCCTTATTCAAATTAAATTGGTTATCGGGATACAGTGGAGCACAACATTTTTCGGTACAGTGGGACATGTCCTAGCATGCCCCAATTAATGTTTTTGGAAAATATTTGTATATTATTTCATTAATCATAACTTTAAATAAAATCCATGTTTAAATTTGTTTTAAAGTAAAAATGGTTTACAATCATAGAAAAAAACACACATTTGGATAAGTAAGCATTGAAAAATGAAAGCTGCTGTAATTACGGTTAATTTTAATCGTTTTTGTAATTTATACTTGGAATTTTAAATTGACGTGCTGAATTAAACACAAATAATCAATGTGGTGTTCTTCTTCTTGTAAAATTTATCTTCATTTCGCGTGGACCACTGTACCCCATGCCATGTCCCACTGTGCCCTTATACCAGGGCACAGTGGGACAGTCTGCGCACCAACTTTTAATCTTTCTTCTCAAAAAAACTAGTAGCTCTAAAACGATGACAAAATGTATACAGATCCTTAAGGCTTGTATATTAATGTGTTATTCTTTTAATAAATGAATTCTAAAAAGTGTACCCACTGTGCCCTGGTCTCCCCTTTCTGTCCAATAGCTCGGAGCAAATGCAATGTTGGGAGAAGAGACTGTGGGGATCAAAAGAAAACATGTTTTCAGTTTGCGGTGCCCATGCCAAGGCATATGTGTATACTGCCGTAGGCCTTTTTTTAAAGACACTGAACTTGCAAACGTCAAATTTCGAAATTAAAATGGCGATATACCTTCCCTCAGTAGAAATCTTTCAAAGGGCTTTATTGTGTGTTGTGAGACAATTCCTTACCAAACGGCCAGGTCCAAATTCCCTTTTTTTTCTCTCCCATAAATTCTTCAAAAAAATCATTATTAAATAAAAAAACGAGACGACCTTGCTCCGTGGACCTGCAACCCTACATGTACCCAGGGTCATGCATGTGGCACTGCAGAGCTACTGCATGGCACTGGAGCCATGTTGGGCTGCACCCCATAGATGTCCAAAGGTAATGATCGATACGTGAACCTGTTTGAATCCAAGGTTCACTGCAAGCATTACTAATTTGTATAATTGCAATGAAAACGCATTTCTTGAGTTCGAATTGAACTTAGGACATTAACTAATTGCAAAAATTATTTTCACTAACCTGCGCACGGGGGCAATGGAAGTGGTCCACCTCATGAATGTTGAGGGGGGTTCGGCACCTTTTTCTTTCTTGCACAACGCCATTTTGATTTAAGACAATCAGTTCGATTTTTGTCGGTGGCCAGTTGACAGGGGCAAGTGCAGCTCCTCCATTTAAGGATAGTGAGGACAAGCCTAAGGACTCGCCTTGCTGCTCATACAACATGCCATGGATATATTGGCATCTCTTTACCCACTGGGTGTGTTTCATAAAGCAAAGTGAAAACTCGAATTATTGAAAAATCCAAGTGTCAGGAAAACATCATTAACGAAGGTAGTACTCATTTTTTTCTTTTAACGCCATTTTTCTTTTGTCTCACCATGAGTTACCTGATGCCTGCCCTACTGCCAGGAACTCATCCACGACACTATGTGACGCCTTCAGAGACACTCTGAGCCTCCATAAGCCTGTCAATGAGTCCCAATACAAGCTGTGCTCCAGAACTTCCTGAAATCCACTGACTGTGGAAGGAAGGTTTCAATGGGATTGAACATAACGTCATGGACGTTCCGACCTTGGGTATGCCCTCACTCCTGAATCTCGACGCCGAAGAGATATCCAAGTCTCTCAGTGCAAACACTGGTGCCTGCGCCTAGATGAAAAGTACCCCTTCCCCCGTAAAGTTTTCAACTCTCCCTATTAGCAGTATACCAAAGGTGGGGTGCTTAGTAAGGATTGAAGAGGGGATGGGGGTATTGCGTTATGGCGATGGAATGGATCCACACCTAATCCTCTCCAAATTTTTCATATCGATCTTAAGCTTCAGTTGGTTCATATTCTATCGTTTTTTAACTTGCAGCTATATGAGAATTGTACAGGATGAACATATTGTTTTTATTTGCAAAAAAAAAAAACTTAGTTCGTCCCATGACCCTGTTTGTAAATAAAAAAGTTCGTAATTCAAATCATTTTTCTAATTGCAATCAATGTAAACCCAAATCATGCATTCCTTGTCGAAATTTTTTTTTAATGGAATGGTTTTATGTTTGGAAATACTACAGTATTATATGTGCATGGAATTAAATTTATCGGCAGTTTAATGACAAAATACACAAGAATCAGCGCCGGATTCTGACCAGGAAACGAATGGCTTGTGCACTAAGGAGGTCCGAAAAATACCCTCTTAATCCTCTTAATTCCCCCTTGTGAACGACTCTGACTGATATTTAAGATATTTTAATCAATTTTTCGTTGTCGATAGGTGCTTTTTGGGGCTCTGCACAACACCAACCTGATCAAATTTCTACAAGGTTCTATACCCACGTAACCAAAACCTGCTGGGCCAATGTTGGTAAAACATTTCTGTGCCAATGTGTTTTCATTGGCACTACATAGGCAGCCAACATTAATACAAGAGAGAAATGTCTCGCTGGCCAATGGCTATATGAGCGAATGGGTCAATGTTGGTCAGCCAATGTTAGGTCAATGGTGAAATGACTAAATGGGCCCATGTTAGGAACAAATTGCTGGGCCAATGCTTTTTTCATTGGCACTTTGAAGGCAGCCAATGCTGGGCTGATGAACAAATGTCTTGCTGGAAAATGGTTGAATGTATGATTAGGAAAATGTTGGGAACACATTGCTCTGTTAAAGTATTTTCATTGGTACTACATAGGCAGGCGAATGTTAGTACAATGGATAAATGTCTCGCTGGACAATGATTAAACAATTACGCAATTGGACCAATGCTGGGAGCACTTAACTGGGCCAATGTTGGGAGCACATAACTGGGCCAATGTTTTTTTTTCTTTGGCACTACAAAGGCAGCCAATGCTGGGATAATGCACAAATGTCTTTCTGGACAATAGTTAAATGCCTAATTAGGGAAATGTTGAGAAAACTTTGTTGGTCAAATGCTAAAATATCCCACTGGGCCAAAGGTTGCATTAGGCCAATATTGGTTGCATAGATTTAAAAACTATTCCAATTGAATGCCAACAATGGGACAATGTGTAGTGTTTCTTGGGTATATTAGGGGTTACTTAAGGTACAAGTTATACCCCAACTATTTTAAAAATAACTGGTGGTATTCCGGAAATACTCCCCAAATTATTGATTTCTTAAGTTTCATTTGGAGTTGCCATAGCAGCAAACCATAGCAACATAAATTTTTCCTTAGTCAATGTTTAGCTGTATACTAAAGCTATGCAGGATGGACGAATGGTTTATATTTGGAAAAAATGATAATTGATGTTAGAATTCACAAATTAAACACATCTAGCTTGTTCATCTACCCTATTTAGATTAACATATTTGGGCAATTATCAAATCGTAATCTACATCTTTTCCTTAACATTAATTGTTGTACAGCTTATTATATGGACACTTTGAAAGCTATGAAAACCAACGATTGGCAACTGCAATAATTTCCATCGTTAAGCCAGTGTTGGCAGCCAACTATCAATGATACACCAACGGTGCTAACTAAAATGCTACGGTCGGGCCAACGATGTGTTTTACCTGGGTAGTGTTTGATACATTACAAATGCATGGAAAGTTCACATATAACATTAGAAAAAAGGAGTTTACTTACCAAAAAAAAGAAACTGCATTTTTATTATTTAGAATAGTGCAGATCGTCGATTTCGCCATGTTGTACTCCTTGGTAAGATCCAAAATGCGATCACAGCTTTCATGTTTAGCTATAATTTTCTTTTTTAATTCAACATTAATACGTTTGTGATTCTTCTTAATGCTACTATTACTAAAACTTTTTAACTTTTTGGTAGCACACAGGGTTGTGTCCCATTAGTAAATTGAATTAACGTTCTTAACTCGAAACCACACTGTTGTGTTCGTAAATCAAATTGTTCATAAAAAGAGAAGTTTGTAAATCGAGGTTCCACTGTATTTGTTTTCATAAAACCTTCAATTTGTACAATCACAGCAAATTTTTTAATAGAAATGTGGTCACCTACATTTTTCCATAGGGCCCTAAAAAGTTTTCAAAACATGGTTTTCTACTATTTGCTTAAGGTGAATTACAACCATATCCCTTTCAATGGTGAAATTTAAAAACTCACTCACAGCAAACAACAAAAAATTAAATAAAAATTAAAATGGTTTAAAATAGCTTGATAAATCAGAAATTAAAATTGATTGTCGTTTTTCACTTTAAAATGGTAGATTGTTTTAAAATTAATAGACAAGTTTGAAAAATGTCCGTTAATTTGCACATGCTGCCAGCAGGTGGCAGCACAAGAATGCACATTAGCAGACATTAATTTAAAAAATCTACCATTTCAAAGTGAAAAACGAAAATCAATTTCAATTGCTGATTTTACAAGCTATTTTAAACAATTTTTTATTTTTATTTAATCTTTTTTTGTATGGATGTGAGTGTTTTCAAATGTCACCGTTGAAAGGGATAGGGTTGTCATTCACCTTAATTAAAATAAGGAAAAATCACGTTTTAAACGCAATAATCTGCTTAATGCGTAGACGTAGCAAGGGTTAAAGGAACAGTCCACCCAGTAGCGTAGCGAAGGGCAAGGAGGAGGGTAAAAAAAGTAAGGGTCCGAAGAAGGCAGGGATAGCCGGCCTCGGCCAGTGGCTAGGTGCTTCCAAAAGGGCGCCCAAAGTATTAAAATGAATTTGTTAGATTATATATATTAAACTCATTATTGTTGAAATTTGATAATTACCCTTGTTTTAAGTAGCACAATACAAACAATGTTGTATTCCAGATGCCAGTGGAGGATTGGAAGGCGCAAATTAGGGTGTTTGGCCCTGGGCGCCAAATATCCTCTCTGTGCCACTGAATTCACCCTTGGCTACCCATTTTTTGCGGGATATATTTTTACTGGTGCGTTTTTTGCGGGTGCATTTTTACTGCAGAAATAGTAGTTTTCTGGCATTCGGAAGAGCACTTTTGCAGCAGTATTGCTGGTTTTACTGCACTTTTATTGCAAAACAAATGATGTTTATTTTTATTGCAACACCTGTTTTGCGGTTTTCGCAAATCTCATCAATTCACTACACTGCAAAAACAGAGTCCTATTTTCAGACTAATTTTGTGTGTGAAAACTTATTTAACATCTTATTTTCTGACATTTCAGAAAACTAAGACCTCTTTAGCGCCTTCATTGCATTTTAACAAACTGAAAGCTGCAACAGGCAACAGTGATCTGGTTGGGTGAACAATTTATTTTTCAAAACTTGCAAATAAAGAGCGCGGCTACAGTTCTCCCCGATTTTGCCGAGCGCTAACAATACTTCCGAAAATCGATTTACAATCATCGCAGATTTTCGACACCTCGTCGGTCTTCCTTTTTTTAACAGGCAAAGTCTCTGGACACGTAGTTGTCCTCTTCTGCCCCCGAGCACGTGGCAAGAGTTCTCTTGTGGTTGACCTGATCTCTAACTCACTTCCTAAACCGTTCCGCACGAAGGGCACGCGAAATTAATAACCTGAAAGTTTCTCCATAAATATTTGGTCCCCGTCGACCCTTTAGCAATTCGCGATCATTTAACATTTGAATGACAAAAGGTAACTGTTCTTATCTGAACTCATGATCCGGTCGTGGTCCTTTGCACACAGTCTTTCATCTGCCCTCTGGTCACGGTGCAGGTAGTCCGTAGTTTTAGTCGTTTTTTTCTGACTGCTATTGCCCTGTTGTGGCAATAAAGCTAGAGTCTTGTTTCCACTTTTCTTTCAGTCCTGCCCCTTGAATCTGGAGCCTTCAGAAATCGCCGACAAAATGGCGTCTGGAAACGTTTTTCGAATCTTCTAGCTGCAGGTGGCTTCGTCGATCCTTTGTCTTCCAAATCGGTTAATTTTTCAGGTCACCTGATCCTCGCGTATTCGTCCATCCGTTCGCGTCGAGGTTCTTAGGCTTCTCCCCCGTTTTTAAAAACTTCAACCCACTCGTTGCCTCTCCAACGGCGCCATATGGCGGCGGCCTTTGTTGAAAAACGAAAACATGATGCAATCGGCATCATTGGAATGTCCGCAACGCGGAGTGCACGGGAATGCAATTATGCTGCGAATGTGAAAAGTGTGAGGCGGCAAGGACAGGTAAGTAATTGAATCCCGCCTTACATTAAGTCACAAAACGGCCGACTTGTTTGGAGTTCAATCATGTAAAATGCCTAATCAGAGACAAGAAATGTTCTACTGACTGTGGATGGAAAACTGGTGGCTACAGTTCAATTTTTTCGAAAAATCATCTTAAGTTCAAATTATACCATTGAGACTTAATGGCTACAATTTTTATAAATGAGTTAAACAATCTGCCAAGAATGAGTAAAAAAATTTCAATTTTTTGAAAAATCATCTTAACTTCAATTTATAACATGGAGAACTGGTGGCTAAAATTTTATTAGATAAGTAACTTAGCACTGCCAAAGATTACGTTATATATATATGTTTAATATATATATATAACTTAAATAAATTAAAAAATGTTTGTAATTACTTACCAACAGTTGCTGCTCGTGAAAATCATTCCATTTTCTTGGATGCGCGCACAATATTCCAAAACAGCTGAATGATTTTTGAATGCAAAAATGAAGTGAATTTATACTGTTCCTTCAAGGTTTTTAATCACATCAAGTTTACTATTAATCATATGAAAACTGTTAGGGCATAAAAGGGTTGTGTCATCAACTTCGTATAGTGGCGGCATACAATTAAAGTGGTGGCCCACTGGCCCAGATGTTACATTTACCATACTACTCTTTCAGACATTCTACAAATCTCAGATGCACCCACTTAGCATGCTCAAGAAACAGTTAAAACATGTCACCTGGCAAGAATTAAAAAGAAGGGGAGGGGAATGGGATTTCGTCTAGTTCTTTAGACAAATTTGAAAAATTGCAAAATCCGCCATTTGTCATACCAAAATACATAGCATCCCAGTCAGTCAGCACCCTGGGCATCCGAAACACTTGGCATTTGGGAAAAACAGAAATCTTAAAATATAAATCATCAAAAGAATTACTTCAAAAACCCTTCCAAAATCATGTGGATTTTTATGTTCAGCTAATAACAGCAACTAGTGAAAATTTTGCATTTTGGGAAAAATAAGTGAAATAAAGCATACAATTTATAACTTTTAGTGGTTTTTTTTAAAAAAAAGTTATACAGAAAAATCATCACTCAGAAAAATCAAAATTCAAAAATGGAAAATGCATTATTGCTGTATGGAATTGGCTGTCACATGGCTGTAAAATTTGACATTGATAAAAAGAAAGGCAAAAGGTAAGACAAGATTAGCAATTTTGAGTCAACTAAACAATGCATACATATCCAGAGGCCCTTTATAAAGCAACTCTGGTCAGGCTTTTATCAACTAGGTCCTAGCAAATACAAAAGTAATGAGTAACCCTACCATAACTAAACTACATGCAATCACTCCTAACTTATTCTATACTAGGGAATATATACAACATTCATTCTCACCAAAAGCTTAGTTGCAGTTTCTTTCGAAGCAAAACTCACTGGAACTGCACTCCCTTGTTACTTTATTGCTGGATCCGTGGATTCTTTTTCTGTACTGGTGAGAGCTCTCCTGAGCTGTAGTCTGTAGACTGTACTGACTTTTGGTTGAAAACTCTGGTCCTTTTATATGAATTGTACATGGTTACTAAAATCTATTACATTCTGGATACTGGGATCCACCTAATTTATTCCTGTATATAAAGTTTGCTGTATATACATATATTGAGTTACTCATTCTTAGGCCTTCAAGCGCACACTGTTAAAAAAATTCCATAAAAGTTACGGAAAAGTGCTGGCAGCAGAGTTAACCGAATCATTCCGTAAAATTAATAATTGTCCGTAAATGCATTTCCGTTATTATAACAGAATACTGCCATAGCAACAACAAAATACTTCTGTAATATTAATGAAATACTATTGTAAAACAACAAAATGCTTCTGTAATATTAACGGAATACTACCAAAATAACAACAAACTACTTCCATAATAATAACGAAATACTTCTTTAATAACAACAAAATACTTCCGTAACATTAACGGAATTCTACTGTAATAACAGGAAAATACTTCCATAATAATAACGGAATATCTACATAAATTAACTAAACAACTCTGCTAAAATATCGGAATATATATACGCAAAATTGTTACGACTCCTCAATAATAACGAAATATATACTTAAATTCAATAGAATGAGTCCTCATTAATAATGGGACATACATGTAAAATCAGTGGAAAAAATCCACAACAATGTGCACTACCTATATAAATTTAAAAGAATGCTAATATAAAATAATTGTTAGTTTTATGTAATTGCATCAGATTATATTCTGAAAATCAATGAAACACTTCTATAAGATTAAAGTTTTTTCTTCCATTTTAAATAATTGAAATGTTGGTGATATTACTATTTCTACTGATACTTTTAACTTATTTGTATATTTTTAAACCAACTAAAGTGTTTCTTAATCATGGTATGCATGGTCAATTTTATGCTTACAATTTGCACTGAGTTAAACTGCAGATAAACCTTTTCTTAAATTAAGTGACAATCATATTACTGAATTCTGTTTTCATAAGCATGTGACAAGCTAACATAAGAATGCATTTAAATAAAAACAGTTTTTCCAAAATGCTTGTATTTTATGGCAACTGTTGTGGCAACTGTTAATTGCATTAAAAAAACTTAATATTTTCGGAAGCCTTTTCTCTGATTCCATCGCAACAACGTCGGAAGCTTGACGATCAAGCCACAAGGGGAGTCGTCATTTGTTACAGTGAGGATGTGAAGGGTTACAGATTATTAAACCTATTGACATGTAAATTTTGGTTTGCTTACACTGTGCGCTTCCTGGAGGATCCCGCCACTGAGTTTCCATCGCATTCGACAGTGCAGGAGGTGTGGTTCACCTTCGTAACAAACAAAGTTATTTTAGAGTGCATTGATGCTTTGGCAGTTGAAAAGGTGTATGACTTTGAGGTGGCACCGACTGTGCCCACAGCAGTATAGCTGATCCTTCCACTTATCACAGCTCCACCTATAGCACTACTTATGCCGCCACCAGCCATGGCAGCATCAACACCTCAAACCTCCCTGACTTACGAAGAAGTTTTTGAGTCTGTTGAGTCCGAGTTGAGCCCGGATCAGAGGGAGGGCAGCCCTGAGGGAAAGATCAGAATGACCCCTACTGGACAGCTGGTTTCTCAGCCGAGGCGACGAGGCCGACCACAGCGCAGTAAAACTGTTCGCAGTGCTGCACTCCAACTCCAGCAAGAGGGAGCACAAGAGCCACCCTGCTGTTCCGACCGGTTCAAGTTAAGAGCCAACATCATGATGGTTACCACCATGGATACTGAGCCAACCTATTGGAAGAATGTCCAAGCCCTGCCAGCCAACGAACGAGCTGAATGGCAGAAGGCAGTTGAAACCGAGATGGCTCTGCTGAGCAGGCACCAAGTGCGAGAGCTCGTGCCTGTTCCTCCCGACCGTAATATTGTTTCATGCCACTGGGTGTTCAAGTAGAAGACAAATGATGACGGAATTCCCACCACATATAAGGCACTTCTGGTCGCTCGAGGTTTCTCTCAAGAGCCTGGTGTTGACTACGACTCCATATGCATGCCCGTTGTGACTTACGACACTGTGAGTGTGCTCCTTGCCGTAGCTGCCGCTAAGAAAATGAACTTGCGGCAGCTGGACGTGCACAGTGCCTACATTAATGCTGACCTCTCCGAGGTGGATCTACATGGCTCAGCCACCGGGATTTTGTGAAGTCGGAGAGGAGTTGCAGGTCTGCAGACTTTGGAAAAGTCTGTACGGCTTAAAACAGTCGGCTCACGACTGGAACAAGAAAAATATGAATGTGCTGACAAAGTTGGGATTTAGAGCAAGCTCAGCTGATTCCTTTTGTTCTCTTGTGTGGAGAAGGACAAATCAACAACTTATCTGCTTCTGTATGTTGACGACCTGCTAGTTGCAGCCACCACTGCAGAGTGCACTCAGCTGGTTGGTCAGCAGTTGCAAAAGCAATTCGACATTTGTGACTTGGGCGATATTTCACTCTATTTGGGTGTGAAGATTAAGAGGAGCAAAGATGGGATTTTTTCTTTGAGCTAGGAGGCTAAGATTGACCAGCTCATCCTTCAGCTTCACATCACCGACACATTCTCACTAGTGATACCAATAGAGACCGGTTACCTCAAGAGCCTGGAGACAACTGCAACTAAGAGCCTGATACTGCCAAACAACACCATGTTTCATCAAGCCATTGGGTCTATGCTGCACCTTGCTATCGTGTTGCGACCCGATATTTCTTATGCCGTGGGGATGCTAGCAAGGCAATGCTTGCACCGTACGTAAGCCGACTGGAGCTCAGTGAAACATGTAGCGCTTTGCTTTCGCCACACTAAAGCTGCAAAGCTCCACCTAAAGAGCATCTGTGTTGGGATGCTGCATTGTTACTCCGACGGGAGCTATGGCGGTAACAACATTTGTCAGAAGTCAATGTTAGGATTTGCTTTCCATCTTGGTGAGAGTCCTGTTTCTTGGAGTAGTCGTAAGCAGACCATCACCGCTTAATCATCATCTGAGTCGGAGTACTTGGCCACATCTGAAGCTGCCAAGCACCTCGTTTGGCTTCGACTCCTGTTGTCGGATAAAATCATCTTGCCGCCTGGCCCAACTCCGTTCTTCAAAGATAACCAGGCCTGCATCCAAATGATCAAATCCGTTAGAGTGTTTGCTCGTTCAAAGCACATTGACTTTCACTATCACTACATCTGCGATTTGTGAGAAGTCAACCTTATCGACCTGATGTACTGTTCAACAGAATTGATGGTGGCGGATATCCTTACCAAGCCGCTGGCTCGGGATGGCTTCACCAAGTTAGCAGAGTTGCTTGGCATAATCTTCAAATGATGCTGCGATTTCAGAGTTAGTGTCGCCCCTTCAAGGAGTGCACAAGAAAATCAAATGCTAACAGTATTAAATATCAACTAAATCTAACAATAACCTTAATGGTAATGAAATCCCAGTATTAGCTAATCATAACTCCCTTGTTTAATGGTTTTATTTTAAATTATTTCGGGTGGCCGGGTGGGTAAAAGTGTTAGGCTAGTATTTGCAAGTTTCCAGGTTCTCTTCCCTCTGTGAACAATGTTTTTAAAAATATGTATTCTGCAAAAATGTAGCATAACAGATTCTGCAGGATTCTGCAAAAATGACTCTTGCAAAATTAGACTCCATAATTCAAAAACATACTTTTCTGCTGAGGTTTAGGACACTGAATTCTGCAGATTTCTGAGAGCAATTTTTTGTATGGGCACAAATGTGTCTGCAGAAGTTATGCAGAGCATACCATGTGACTACCAGTGTGTCTTTCTGCACAAAGGCATTGCATAACTTTCTGCAGAATATTATTGCCAGAATTTAAACTGCAGACATATTTATGCATACTCATACAAAAAAATGGTTCACGGAGGGATGCAAACCCAGAAACTTACAAATACCAAAATAACGCTTTTACCCACTCTGCCAACTGTACTACTTGGAAGTGAAGCATTAGAAAAGGGAGTTATGATTAGCAAATACTGAGAGTTCATTACCATAAAGATTATAAATGCTCAGATTTATTAACTATTATGTGATGTGAATGTGATTAGAGGGGTTTATTAGTTTAGAGATGGTTATTAGATTAGAGAGGTTTATTAGTTTAAAGGGGCTTATTAGTTTAGAAGGGTTTATTAGTTTAGAGGGGTTTATTAGTTTAGAGGGGCAAATTAGTTTAGAGAGGCTTATTAGTTTAGAGGAATTTATTAGTTTTGAGGTAGATTTCTGCAAAACATATTTTGCCCTAACCAATTCATCCTATTAATTGTGTTTATTTTTTATGCAGCTATTCTGCATAATGGTTTTGAAATTGTATTTTGTATGTTTATTTCTGAACAAACAATTTTGCAGAAAGAATAAACCATTTCTTTGATGCAGAAATTTTGCAGTAAATGTGATGAAGTAATTATGTAGATAAAGCTTGCTAAGAAGTTTATGCAGAAATTTTAAGTCCAGTTCAATTTCTGCATTAATGTTTATGCAGACATTCAACTGGGAATATTTTCTGCAGAATTTCTGCATGTCATTTTCGTATGGGCAGTCTTAGTTTTAATTCCGTACTGTCACCACATGATTTTTAGAGCACTATAAGTTTTGTCCTGTAAAATGGAACAGCGGGAATTGGAGCAACATTGTGCCATTAAGTTTTGTGTTAAACATGAAGTATCTGTGAGTGTGATCTTTGAAAAGTTGAAACAGGCCTATGGATAACATTCCTTATCAAGTGCCCAAGTTTTTCACTGGCACAAATCATTTCTGGATAGCCGATAACTGGTGGAGGATGAACCTTGCTCAGGGAGGCCTTCAGCTTAAAAAACCAATAAAAATGTCGAACGTGTGAGGACACTTGTAATATCAGATCGTAGTTTAACAATAAGGATGACAAGTGACCAGTTAAAATTTAATAATAACCCTACAATTAAGCAAAAGGACAATAAAAAAATGTGTTCTTTGAACTTCTTGACAGAATTGTTAATGACCACGATTTCTTCAGTTGTGTGACCACAGGTGATGAATCAAGAATTTTTTAATACAAACCTGAAACAAAAAAGCAAAGTGATGAGTGGCACACTGAGACATCTACTCGACCGAAGAAAGCTTAATTGAGCAAAACAAAAGTCAAATCAGTGATGATTTGTTTCTTTGACAGTAGGGTATCGTTCATAAGGAATTTGTACCTCCAGGGCAAACTGTCAACTGTTGGAAACTGTGGATCTCCTCCACAGATCCGTAGATCATCAGAGTTTCTGCCCTTTGTCTTGGTCTAGTCTTTGTCCAATCCATGAGCATCCATGGACTTGTAGATTAGAACTTCCTATGCTTACAGGAAACTTTCAGTAGAATATTCTTAAAAGACTGTATACAATAGCTCCAAATTGAACAAGCTTTATTTAGCATTTGAGACTATAACAAACTAGGACATAAGTCCCTTACAATTTAAAGATAGGGCTAAATGCCCACAAAAAACGTGTTGAAGGCAACAGCCTGTTGCCTTGTCCCAAGTTCATCTAAGAAGAGAGTTGAAACAAAAAGTTCTGTCATTTTGTTTTTCCCGTCCATTGACGCCATAGGTGAAGGGATTTAACATTCTAGTCTCATTCTGAGTTCATAGAGCCTCGGGGTCCTTATCCCCTATGTTCATATGAACATACCCTACCTACTGTACTTCACAGTGGTGCCATTAATGGACCTATTGAGAAGGCTGAAATTTAAATCCCAGCAAACCCCTTAATCGTCATTTTAAGCATTAATTAATATCCGAAAACAACATTAACAATTGGGCAATCATAAAAACCCAACAAAATCCTCCTTGATTGCATACTGGGGATTAAAGGAGCGCTTAGTCTTTCTAATTGAAAATTGCTTGTTTGAAGGAGTTTAAACGAGGAGCACTTTGAGGTTTTGTAAAAATATCAGCGATATTTTCTGGCTCTCGTACCGATTTTAAGATGAAATAATTTTTCATCAACCAATCCTTTACGAAATGGAATCTAATGTCAATGTGTTTCCTGCGGGAGGTTTCTGCTGCATTTTTAGAAAAATGAATGGCTGATAGTGAATCTGAGAACACAACAGGAACATTTTCCACGTTACTAACCGGAGAGAAATTTTGAAAAACTCCGGAGAGCCATTTAACCTCTTTCAAGCAATACACAATGCCCATGTACTCCGTTTCCATGGATCTAAGGGCAACAACCGACTGCTTCTTGCATCCCCAGCTAATAGGGACACCACTAAGGTACACTAGAAATCCGCAAAAACTTCAGTATACGCGTGTACCGTGTCCGAATTACATAAAGATAAATTGATTTGGTGGTCCTCGAATCTGTAACAACAATTTTTCATGCATTTATGAATGCGCTGCGTTATGCTGCAACATTAAAATTACAGAAAACAAAGTATCAGATCGCGTTCGAGATGCCAGAAACAACAAACTTCTAACTAGTTCCCTGTATAGGAAAGTGGAGTCTTAAGTTATCATCTTCTTTTAATTGACCTACTGTCGTGACCACGTGCATCGGTATTTTGACCAAATCGTTTGTGGTCAATCCGTAAGCTTGGGCAACTAATGTAATCACTTTGGTGCATTTGAATTTCTCCATTTTCTCTATCAAAATTCACCCCAAGAAGACATCGGACAGGACCCAATGCAGCAACATCGAACAGTTTTTCCAGGAACTGTATAAACTTGTCACGTACTAATTCATTTTTCGCGATCGTGATTATGTCATCCACATTAACTATTAAGACAATTTCGTCGTCCTTGCAGTAGACACAGGAAAATCCGTTGACTTTCCTAAACCGCAGTTGGTACATTTCTGTCACCAAATTTTGATGACATTGAGAATCACTCTGGTGTAGTCTGTATAACGACTTTTCAGACTCCACACGGTTTTCGTATCACGATCTTCGCGGTACCCTTCTGGCGGCTTTATGTACGTGGCCTCGTTTAGATCACCATACATGTACGCGCATTTAATGTCCGAGTGAGTGTCAACCCAAGCTCTGACGATGAGCATAAGCAGGAAAAGTCTGAACACAACAAAATTAACTACAGAAGAGAAAACCTCATAGTCTATGCCCTGGGCTTGATGACTGCCCTGAACTACCAGTCGGGCTCGATGGCGCTATACCTTTCCAGCAGTGTCTTTCTTTATTTTATATATCCACCGAGTCCCTAAAAACGTGGTAATATAAATTGATCTAATTTTACTGCTTACGGGTCCATTTTACTGCGGTTATATTAAACAACTATGAAGTGGTATTGCTGTGTCCCAAGTTGTTCTAACAACTATCGTAATGTGGATAAGTGCATCATCTCGGCTCATAACATTCCAAGAAATTATCAAATTAGACAGCAATGGATAATCAATTAACATTGGCCCTACATCTCGAGTCACCAACTATACTGTGATATGCTCAAAACATTTTATTCCTGTAAGTTTTCGAGAAAATAATAAAGAAAAACGAAAATTGTTAAAATTTGGTGCAGTGCCTTCAATATTTCTCCGGACTGAAGAAGAGGTAAGAGGGTACTATTTAAAAAACGTCTCTGCGTTTCATAGCCCCAACTTATTACTCCATTGCTGCCTTCCAGAGCTTGCAGTCTTCACTTACCATTGCTTCCTTTAATGTTCGCAGTTCAATAGCCGAGAACAATGCGGTTGGTGTCCCGATACGAAAAGTGTCTGCGGATGTTTCACCATCTTCAGTCTGAAGTAGCAAGTGAGGGAAGATTTTTTCTGTTTCGACTTTTTTAGATCCTTGAGTTGATCCAGTTTTAAAATCAAACATCTCAGGATCGTATAGGATATTCCATCTCTCGTGAAAAATTTTCGCGTTAGCCGAGTTTTGCAGGACATTTCCCTCATTGCCCTGATATTTACATCGCTTCTACTTCCTATCATTCGCGTTTTTATGAACCGTATTTATTTTCGTGGTGGTTCATTATTGATGTTAATAGTATCCACTAACGGAGAGGATTGCCCAGCCTTTAGATTGCGATCTGTTGGCTGAGTTTGAATTTCCTCAGATTCCTTCCAAGGAAAACTAGTAGGGGAAAGCACAGCTTGTGGCTGCACATGTAATTTTTCAACCTTTTCGTCTTGAGCATCTCGAGGCACAATGTTATCCTCTGGAGTCTCGATGATCCGTACATGTATGGATTCTGTGATCTTCGTTTTTAGGTCCCAGGTCCGATAACCTTTTGTATGAAAAGCATATCCGATGAGTACTCCATCCCATGCCTTGATGTCCAGCTTGTCCACTCTCTTGTTTGGCGTCTTTAATAGAAAGCATTTTGATCCTAAGACACGCTGATGTTTAATTAAAGGTATTTTTCTTTTACTCTTTTGAATATAGGTTTGCTCCCCTCATGTTTGGAATGTCTGAATTGGTTCCTTAAATAGTTGAAAGCGGCCGCAAGTTCTGCCCATAAATATTTTAGCAATATAGAACTAGCCAAAATTTAACCAGCCGCCTCAATGAGCGTGTGGTTGTATTGTTCCGCAATGCCGTTCATTTGAAGCGTGTAAACGTTGGTAAGTTCATGTCGTATTCCTTGGTTCTTAAGGAATTTCTCAAATGGGCATGAGCTAAATTCCATGCCATTGTCACTCCGTACTGCTTTTACGCGCTAACCCATTTGTGTTTCTTGTAGCTTAACAAACTGTAAACTTTTAAAAAACTTGATTTTTGTGTTGCAGTGGCAATACAAAATCATATCTAGAAAAGTCATACCGACAATTAGAGCATGAGGGCGTTTGAGCAGGCCCCAGATGTCCATATGCAACATCTCCAGCAGTTGTTCGTTTTAATTTCCAATGACTTTTTCGAACTTGTCTGGGTGATTTTCGTGGCTGCACACACTTCACATGTAAATTCTCCGGAGAAAGCAGCGTTGTCCAATCCATAGACATACTGTTCACGTGTAAATGTCCGTAACGATGGTGCCATAATGAAGTGTTGGCTAATGCACTCTTTAAATCACCCGAAAGAACAACAGTACCATTTACTAGAATAGTAGTATTTGCTGTCTGCAAAGTTGCTGAGTCCTCTGTTGATCCATTTCCAGTTGGATCATGGCATCGAGATGGTATGGTTGCCCCACCTGTTCGAGGCGCAGAATTTGTCTGTCCGACGAACTCCTGTAAGCTATCAACAAGCAATTATCGATTAATACTTTAACACCTTTTTGAACCATTCGCCCTTTGCTTATCAAGTGTTTGGAGAAATTTGGAGCATACAGCACATTAGATAGTCACGACACTAGGGACACCGTTGACTTCTATCTGCATGCGTATGTTTCCAATGCCTTCTACGATCGAGTGTTCCCCCCTGAGCTCAAGCTTCTGGTTCACCTGTGTAGTAAATTCATAAAAGCAATTATGTTCATAAATAATGTGATCGGTAGCACCAGAATCAATAAACCATTTTACAAGGTTATTGCATTTCACAGTAACACTACTTAAAACTTTCACATCAAGAGCTGAGCTCTCTGTTCCAACGCTACTATTACTATTCACTGAATTTACGAGAAAATTAGTTTTTCTTTTTCTTCTTCCACGGCTTTTTAGCTTTTGGCCATTGTTCACATTTTTCTTTATCTTGAAATCCTTTGCAGTTGGTCCTTGATTTGAAAATAGGGCACCTGTTTCACTAGTATTTTCTCTGTTGCTGTTGATCAACCATTGCGTAAGTCGATGATGCTCCGCGATGAGCATCTCTGCAACTTTCTTCGGAGTAAGCTCATCCAATGGAAGATGGTGTAGGGAATGTGTTACCATCTCGTAGCGATCCGGTAGCAGATCCATGTATTGGAATGCATGCTCATATGAAAGGATGTTTATCCCAGCATTCCTGCATTCCGATGCAGCAGCATCCACGTGACAGATAAAGATACTCATGTCTTCACCTGGTTGCAATGCAAGGTTTAAAAACTCTCTGCATAGCTTACTCATTCTAGCCACTGACTTTGGCTCATATGTTGACTGTAGCTTAAGCCAAAGTTCTCGGGCACTTTCACAATTTTTGATCAAAGACTTGATCTCACCCAGTCAGAAATGATTAGGCGAAACAACGTCGAAACGACGTCGTTTAACACCGTCCATATCGACGTCGATATGTTCGTCAAATCGACGAAACTTCTGTCACGTTTTCGACGTCGATGGTCGATGTTCGATGTTGAATCGACGTCGAATCAACGTGAA
>JAQGBW010002405.1:0-20054 GCA_034698625.1 Julus scanicus
CACTTTGAACAAACGTCCAAATAGCACTTTGAACAAACGTCCAAATAGCACTTTGAACAAACGTCCAAATAGCACTTTGAACAAACGTCCAAATAGCACTTGGAACAAACGACCAAATAGCACTTTGAACAAACGTCCAAATAACACTTTGAACATACGCCCAAATACCACTTTAGGCAAACGTCCAAATAGCACATTTGACCAAACGTCCAAATAGCACTTTTGACCAAACGTCCAAATACCACTTTGAACAAACGTCCAAATACCACTTTGACCAAACGCCCAAAACCACATTGAACGAACGTCCAAATACCACTTCAGGCAAACGTCCAAATACCACTTCAGGCAAACGTCCAAATACCACTTCAGGCAAACGTCCAAATACCACTTCAGGTAAACGTCCAAATACCACTTCAGGCAAACGTCCAAATACCACTTCAGGCAAACGTCCAATTCCCTAACTACCCATGTGACTAAAAAACCTAAATAGCACTTTGACCAAACGTCCAAATATCACTTTGACTAAACTTCCAAATACCACTTTGACCAAACGTCCAAAACCACTTTCACCAAACGTCCAAATACCACTTTGACCAAACGTCCAAAACCACATTGAACATACGTCCAAATACCACTTTAGGCAAACGTCCAGTTCCCTAACTACCCACGTGACTAAAAAGCCTAAAAAGTATTTTATTATGCTAGATCCATATAAAGGTCGCAAAAGGTTACCAAGGTCACAAAAATCTTTAAAATGTCAGAAATTCTATAGGTTCGCTTCGTCAAAGAACCAGCTAAGAAATTTATAACATTTGCATTCTCATTAATTTGACCAAGCTGAGAAATGAAAATTTGAATTATAAGAGCTTACCTTCGCAAAATAGCTGAACTATAAGCAAATTATTGATTGGTTAACCAAACCCCGATGGTGTAATGAAATAAAATCATCCCGACTCCCGAGTTAACTGCAACCAATCAACTCGTATTTGCATCTTAAAATGGCGAGACAATTGTAATCATTACAATCGAACGTTGAGACTTGGCAACACATTTTGGATTCCATTTTTATCAAAATTTGTTCCGCGTGACAACAATGGCCGCTAGTTTACAAGTAAACTGTTGCTGATTTTAAATAATTTAACTTGTTGTACATACCGCCGTTTCCATTACTCGACAACCAGATTCGTTTTGCCTCATTAAATAATTGCAGACCACAGCAAAAGCCTTCCTTTTACCACGAAATGTCGACACTTGTATAATGACCAGTGTCACAACATGCAAAACTAATCCTCCCACATTAAATCCCTATAGACCCTGGGGACCTCATTTATAATCTGAGTCACTATAAAGACATCACTGTATAGGAAGAATGATTGCACAATAATGTTTAGAAGCAGGTTTTTCCATTAATAATTGTAATCTTTGTTTTGAAAAAAGTCAAATAAATGCGACAAATTATAATTTTGTGCTAAAATTATTACATACCTGACTAATGAGAAATATGCAAAGAGAACAGCTTACTGAAAGGTCCCTCTTTACACCAACCACACTAAATTGACACTGAATTAATTTGACTTCACGTAGTGTCTCATCTTACCCCGTTTTGCAATGGAACAACCTGATAACGTCAAGACGAGTGAAAAACTATTCTAAATCATCAAAAACTAGGCTTAATTCTCAAAATATAACATTTGTTAAAATTATCAGCGTTTAATAAACGCTAGAATTAGCTTTTCTATCCAAAGGCCAGATTAATAAAACGCTCTTTACAAATTTCTAATCATAAAATGAATTTTAAAAGTATGTGTACCCGTAAGGTGGTGATTCCATTGCTATAAAGACCTGATGTTTACATTTGCTTTCGTACATAGACAATGCGAAAACATACTTAGTTTTGAGGAATATACATAGTATAATTTGAACATGTAGGTGTCGTTAAATTTTTAAAACCTGATTACGTGCAGTTCAGTACAATTTTTATTATTTGAAAAAAAAGCAATGAAATTTCGGGGTTTGAACCTCGGTTGAGGGAACAAGTGGGGACATAAAACAAACATAGGGCCCACGGTGGGCTCATGCCCACCGTGGGTTCGTTAATGAGTACCCTCCACCCTGCCGAGGCAGAGTTTCACTGGATACCCACGCCCGAGTGTGAGGAGCCGTCGATGCCCCCCACAATGGGGACTCCAATTAAGGAGTCTTACCGCTTCCGGATGTGTACCAGGTCTACACGATCCATCTCGGCAGTATCCCACCCGAGCTGAGCAACTAACTGAGTTCAAAACTTGGCTTTACAATTTCGATAAAAACATTTAATTTAAATATCCCGAAACAAACATTGTATTTCGAAGCTTGTATTTTTCTAAACATGTGGGTGAAACTTCTAAAAACAATATTAGTTCCTTAGCAAGTTACATAAAAATTACATATTTTGAAAATTCGAATTTTCAAAATGGATATCTTCAAAAACGATCGCAGCGCGTCCGTTGCCAATCAAGGCCCGTATATGTCATCACATTTTGACGGAGGGGGGACATTGTCCAGAATTGAGTTTTTATTTACCTTAGAAAAATCGCTCTTTTTAGCTTTGAAAAACTTTGCCTTTACCTTAGCAAAATTGCGTTTTTACCTTAGAAAAATCGCTCAGTTTACCTTAGAAAAATCGCTCTTTTCAGCTTAGAAAAATTTTGTCTTTACCTTAGAAAAATTGCGATTTTATCTTAGACAAATTGCATTTTTACCTTAGAAAAATTGCGTTTTTACCTTAGAAAAATCGCTCCTTTTGGCTTTGAAAAATTTCGCCTTTACCTTAGCAAAATTGCGTTTTTACCTTAGAAAAATCGCTCAGCTTAGCTTAGAAAAAAGTCGTCTTTACCTTAGAAAAATTGCTCTTTTTAGCTTTGAAAAATTTCGCCTTTATCTTAGCAAAATTGCGTTTTTACCTTAGAAAAATCGCTCAGTTTAGCTTAGAAAAATGTCGTCTTTACCTTAGAAAAATTGCTCTTTTTAGCTTTGAAAAATTTCGCCTTTATCTTTGAAAAACCGCGTTTTTAATTCTAAATCACACTTTAAATGGAAAAGTGCAATTCCCCTTTTATATTTTGCCGATATGGTTTGACATTTGTACAATTTCATGGATTTCGAGGCGTTGATGGGGGGAAGAGGGGGGAAAGGAAGAAGGGAAATATATCCAAGATCCTTTCCCCCATATATACGGCCTTGACACATAATCTTGTTCACTACAACATGTCTTCTTCCATTTCAGGAGGTCTCTGGTGGACCATAACCCTTCCTGTAGAGTTCGAGCGCATCGCCTATCTAACTCACTGCATCCACAACAGTACTCTGGGGCAGATGTGGCTACAGGCCACGCCTTTCCTCATCCCCTTCCTGCTTCAGTTCTGCGTCGTCTCCGCCGCCGTCTTCTACGTCCTCTGGTCCAGCATGGTGCAAGACGACCGAGCTTCCAAGGCATCCCTCCTTCTGCAGCAACAGCACCAACAGTCTTCCAACCGTCCTTCCCACTGCCACCTGGAGAACAAGGGCATCTTCGTCGGTCTTCTGCTTCTGGTAGGAGGCGTCGTGGTGCTGGTCATGTACCTGATCCTTCGCGCCCAGCCACAATTTGTCCACGACTCTCTGTGGGTGGTTAGCGGCACTCTGTGTCTTGTCCTCGCTGTTGGCATCCTGGCCATCCTGGTAGGTTTCCTGCGGCTCCAGGGTACTCCCTACGCCCGCAGCGCACCATCGCCCTCCCATTTGGACTCTCTGCTGATGAGCGTCACCTCTTCAGGTCCTCTCCTGTATTCCGTCCTGGGGCTGGTGGTTTCAGTCTCCCACGTGGACACCAATGCCCACCTTTTAGTGCTGGCCCACTGCAGCCTGCTGATGGTTCAGGTCGTCCTGCAGAACGTCTACGTTGCCGAGAGGTGGAGAAGGGTCAACTCGCCAGCCGGTCAGCAGATGGTGCAGGTTCTGCTGTTCGCCAATGCGGCGCTCTGGCTATTGGACACCTTCATGACTGCCAGCGGTGACTCGCAACGTCTCCAGGAACTCTTCTATGGACCTTTGCTGTGGGGTGTCCTTTCCTTCACCTGCACTCCTCTCATTGCCCTCTACCGGTTTCACTCCTCTGTCCAACTGTATGAACTTTGGAAAAGGTCCCACACGTGATCAAAACGTTTCAAGTCCCTACTAGTACAAATGTGTGACATTGCCTGGTTGAAAGCTTACCATTTAGGCACAACAAAGCCCAATTTCCTTTACTGCCCTGGTAAAAAAAACCAATAGAAATCTCTATTGTTTTTTTTTTAGAAAATTTCTATTGGTTTTATTGGTTTCTGTTGTTTTCTATAGTTTTCTATTGTTCAGTCAATACAGCTAAACCATAGAAGTCAATAGAAGCCAATACATGAACCATAGAAAACAATTAAAATCAATAGTGTCCAAATAACAATAGAAATCTCTATTGGTTTCTATTGTTTTTTCACCAGGGGGCTTTAAAATAAAAGTCCATGAAGTTCATCAAAGGAAAGCTCCACCCATTATCCAAGATGTGTATGGAAAATTATAATTAAATGTAAAATTCCAAAACACTTTAAATTGTGAATATCACTACCCTATTTACATGTCCCACCGTAAATCAGCAATAATATTGTACTGTCTGCAAGTATACTGCATTATTTTATCTGTATTACTGTAATATGCGGATACTTTGGGCCAGTTATCGTTTTGCGCATTTGGAATGTTTGAACATTTTATTCACTATTTTCTTGTTATTTAATTCGCGAAATAGGGACCAACATGTTTTGATTTAATTTTCACGGGGAAAGGGTTAAATCAGCTGGTAACCTTGTATCAGGGCCATATTCACGTTGTGAGTATATTAACTCCATATTTGAATATTAAACGCCATATATGGTCATACATGTTTTCAAACTTATGTAAAATATCATATTTGGACATATATGGGCCATACTAAACCATGTTCCAACACCATGGTCCAAAGTTACCACACATGATGGGGTGGGTAACTTTGGGGACAGAAATTGAACGGAATATCCCTGCAGTAAACATGATTACATATTCGGAAAGAGGGGGGTTGTTTCAATTTGAACTAGTCAACTTCGGGTTATAATTACTGAACACATTTTAGAATTTTTTAAAAATCACCAAAAACTGGCCCAAAGTATCCACATTTTACAGTGTTGAATTTCAACATTCCATGAGAATACTTACAATTTCCAAATAGTAGCATAAGTTATTATACATGAAAGATACAGCAGAAATACCATAATCTGTATAGTGTCCATTGCTTAGAAAAAGCCCATACCATATAATAGCTTTTTTGAATAGCCCTCAAAAATTGTTACTCAAAGTGTTAAGTGAATTGAAAATTAACTAATTATATTTAAACCATTACGTTTAACAGTCAGTATCATTGATTAATCAACACAAAGAACGTGTTTAAAATATATTTGATTTGGGGCAAGATCGCACATGTATTTGCCCCCAATGAAGTAAGGAGCACGAAATAAAAATGAATTTGACCACTTGTGGTGGGAAAATGTTGGGCATTGTTAACCTGCTACAAAAGCTTGGGTTTAACGGTCAGTAAATACTATTTATTGAATTAAAATGCGCTTGGTTTTTAATTGTAGATTTTCCTGAATCGGACGACCATAATCATTTTTTTTAACATAGGAATTCACAAAAAATAGATTAGTTCCTTCCCAGCCCCGAATTTAATACATAAATAAATACAAATTTAACCAGAACTTTAACTTTACTTAGAAGGGGAGTTTACGCAGGCCTGACGAGAGGAGGGGAGATGAAGGGGGGAAAATACCCCGGGCCTCCGAAATGCAGTATGTGTGAAAAAAATTTTAAATGTTGAAAATGACCTTTTGGAATTGTTATGAAAACTGAAAAACGCAATTTTTCTTTGGTAAAAACGCAATTTTCTATGGTAAAAACATAAATTTTCTTTGGTGAAAACGTGATTTTTCTAAGGTAAAAACGCAATTATGCTATGGTAAAAAAGCAATTTCTCTAAGGTAAAAACGAGGACAATATATTCCCCCCTCCCCCCGAAATTTGATAACAAATAATGCCCTGCCCTCCCATTCCCCGAGGCGCCCTCGGTGCCCCTGAGTTTGCGATCAAGTAACTCCAGCTCGAGTTTGTCACTTTCTTCGACAATTCATAAGTAGGCCTAATAGATTTCGCAAAAAACTTGTATCATATCGCACAAATCTAACACAAATACAACAATGTAGGAAGCCGAAAGTTATCATCATATTCAGCCAGAGTTAAAACTATGATAATTCACTGTCACTAGAAGTACGATTATGAAATATAAATAATTAACTGTAACTTACGGCTATTCTTGAAAGTTGACGCTCCCCATTGTTGAATTACTCAGCAGGTCCGTCCTTATTTATGATGTAAAACTTAAATAATCTGGAATCCTGTGGTTCAATTTCTTTTCCAGAAACACTTCAAATCCGTCAGCACAATCACGATTTCACTCCTATTATGACACAAATTCGCGTTGAATAAAACAGCGGCCATCATTCCAATAATTAATTAATTAAGACGCTATTGCTATATACAATCTTCTTGGGGGCGTTCATAACTTTCAGGAAATCTACATTCTTCTATGCTTTATAGCCAAAATCCCGATTTAAATATTTAATAGCTTCCTTCATGCGAGAGCTAGTGACGCTCAAAAATTCCTTCACAAATGTGCCCTCATTACTTAACGATTATTTCCCACCCTTTTTATGCAAATCAATTGCCATTTTTACTTTACACTGCAATTATGAAAAGTATACAAAATATATTCATTTCAAAAGACAGATTCATTTAGTTTATGATTTTATTATCGATTTTAGTAAATTGTTGTCAATGGAAGTTTTGAAGAGGCTCGCGCATATTTGTACTTGTCTGGACAATACCCATATCTCTCTCAAAGTTTAAAAATCAGAAGTTAAAGGGCAGGAGCAGCAACAACAACAAAAATTCAGATGCCCCTAAACAATTCACACTTAGTGCTTTTATAAGTTTTGAAAAAACAAAATGTAGCGCTATCTAAACCACAGGTTCACTAAACAGGCAACCTGGCAAACAGGTAATTTTGAGGCAAATCGGCCTTTTTAGAAAATAATTACAAACAATCTAAATAAGATTTCTCAGAAAATTAATGTGCTCCAGCACCAAATACGCGCAGAGTATGGATTATTATATCTAGCCTTTCATTCTTGTAAACATCTTGCAATTTGCAAAAAATAACTTGTTTCGACATATCTGCCAAGATTTTGCAACTTCATTTACTGGCATGCTTATTATTGTAATATATATTCGCGTTGATACGCTGATGGGTCGATTTCAGATTTCGACAAGTTATTGATATGGAAACTAAGTTTTGTAGCATTAGTCAATTTGCACCACTGCTCGGCATCATCAAAATAGAGCGCCATATATTATTTTCCATATTTTTATGCTAAGTAGGCTCATTGTTCAAAGATGGCCCTTTTAAGTTCTACCCAAAACCCATAGATACAACTTAAGGGCAATTTACAGCGCCATCTGTGAGTTAACTTAGAAACCTCTGCATCTGATTCCAGTTCTAAATGCTTATAAGCACAGCTTCATTAAACAACTCAAACACACGTGCTTACGTCACAAACACGATGACACTGAGCAGTGGCGCCCTCTGAAAAGTCCAAAACTGAAAATATATACTCTAACAAAAAAAACGGAGCAACACAAAAAGACCCACGTCATGTCAAGAATCATCTTCATTTTAGCGAAATTCATGAAAATCCGAGCCTAGCAGGCTTTGTTTGTTTCGAGGCAGATTTCCACTTTTTGGATTACGGCGATGATGAGCCTTGACGAAACATTACTTACAAGTCGTTAAAAAATTATCGAATTAATTAAGGTAAAAGTTATAGTCTGCCACTTCAACAGTTTTTAATACAACGTTTGGCGGAAATTTAAAGATGGTATAGGAAATTTAAAAAAAAATCATCAGCCTAACAAGGATCTAACACAAAAAAAATCATTCGAACTCCATTCATTTTCTTTTTTTAGCAAAGAAATATCGATTTAAAAATTTGTTGCACAAATCTTAAACTCGTTAGAAATACTGGTACTGACCTGCGATCAAAATTACGTGACAACGTGAAAAATCCTTGCGGAAAAAAAAATCCCAACAATCCATAATTTTTTGTTTACGACTCTCCTTTTCACGCCGGGAATCCTCCGGGAAATCCTCCAGGGAAACCACCCGGAAATCCTCCTGGGCCGCCACCGGGCATGCCTCCTCCGGCCCCCATCTTCTGGGCCATTTTGGCGATGAGGCCAGAGATTTTAGGATTGCTTTGGTATTTGAACATGTTTGCCGGATTTTGAGAAATGTCTGCAAAGGCCGCTGCAACGTCAGGGTCCTAAAACAACAAATAAAACGTGATATTTGATCAACTCACATTATGTCATTAACGATTTCGAAGAATCGAAGGCAATGTTTGAAAGATACACTGGATATATCTCAGGTTAACTAAATGTGTAATAACAAGATTGTTAATGTAGAAATAATCTATCCTAGATATGCAGTTCCCCACAAATGAAGTTTTCAACATCCCTGACTTCCACAAGTTTTAAAACAATCTTACTTAATCATTTCATTTAAAGAGTCCCCGCATGCGACATGCGAATTGCCCCGCATTTACAACGACCTAAATTCCATGTGAATGTTGGGTAATATTTCAGCTTGTCTTGCCAGCTTAATCAGGATTTTAAACTGTTGTACATGTCTCGTTCCCTCTAAGCAATCAGACACTTAAAACCGTTCAAATGATCGTCTAACGTTTGGGAGTGCAACAGAAAAAGAAGCCGCCGTTAGGACGGGTGTCTTTGTGAATCGTACCTGGAAAGCCTGAGCTATTTCCGGATCGGATAAGAGCGCACTCAGGTCAGGCATGCCCCCTGCACCGCCACCGGGTCTGTCAAATTCTTCCTCCAAATCGGGCACCTGGAATCGAAGACAAACAAAAGTTAAATCAAGGAGATATATGTTCCCTTTGATGTGACGCGCAAATACACACTTGCATTTCTATTAATTGATCATTTAATCGAAATGGAATTACATATACCGTATTTTACAGATTATAAGACGCACCTTAATTTTTAAGCAATTAAAAAAAAAAAGTATATATAAAACGCACCTGAATTTTGGAGGCAATTTTTTGAAAAAAAAAAAAAAAAAAAAAGTGCGACTTATAGTCCGTAAAATATGGTATTTATTTTAAGGCTAATAAATACGTACACTGCAAATTTAAAATTTTAAAAACAAGTCCTTTACAGATTTTTTTACAAAATTTAGGCACAAATTTCATAATACACATGACTTGTATAATACCGTCTAACGGATATTTGGGGCATTCAAAAATGTAGACTAGTGGCACAAAATTATTTTCATGGCATACACAAAGGGACTCGTTCATTACCAAAAACAAAACCCCTTGCCTACCCCTCGGTAGATTCTTCATTTACCTGATTCCTCGCCGCCTTTTCCCTTTCCTCTCTGATCTTCTGGGCTCGAGCCAACTTTTCCTTCAGTTCCTTCTCTTCCCGCTTGCGGTCGTACTTTCGGCGATGCTCTATCAGCTTCTTGGCCTGGAAAAAAAAGAGACGAAAAGACTGGCATTAAAAAGGTGGCTTTCATCATAGCATGACAGTATCTTCCCAAACATGCTTGAGAAAATCAGAACGATGGTCGATTTTTGCGGTCCATCTGGAACATCCTCCTCTCCTAAACTCTGCAAGTTAAAAAAAAGCTAACAGAACGAGTCAGTAAACGTTTGACCAAAAAAACATGCCAACGTGTCAAAAGTGACGAGGTTTCTGCATTAACCCTTCGCTTCTGCGGCACTTTTACAGTGGCAAAAACTGTGGTTCCCAGCCAGAGGTTGAGTAATCCTGACGTCAAGACGTTAAAAATGCCAGCTGTTTCAAAGGTATCCCTATAAATATAGAAATGAAGCGAACGTTTTTTTTTACGGGAACAAGGTTATCGGAGTGACAGATGAAACCTCTAGGGAGAGCCCACACATATTCAGTTTAGAAACAGAAATGGGTCAAGACCAAGTCCCAAAAAAACCAGGGAATCTAGATTAGTCAGAAAGGGAAAAGAAACCTTATGTAACACTTCACCAGATTCAGGGAAACAATGAATGACTGCGACCCGTACTGCCGATTATTTTTGGAAGTTATCCCATTTCGGGGTCACAACCAAACCAGAGACCTGTTCTCCATCCTTGACATTGGTGTCTGCCCCCGCCACAGAACTCTTGAACTTCAACGATTCATTGTTTTAATCGATAAAAGATCAAATTTATTTAACTTCAGACTGTGCCAGACATTTGGTGCTTAAAGATAACGGAATAAAAAACGCGAGCATTTATAAAACAAGCCAAGAAAACTAACTAAAATACCGTTGGAATAATTTCTTTTCCCATGGAAAGACATTTTAGATTATAATTGAATTGACCTAAAGTCAATACTGGACCTATGGAATAGACACACGGAAATGAATATATCCTAAAGTGAATATAAGGTTTACAGGTAAGCTAAATTCCAAATTCTAAAAAAAAAAATTCGTCACATTTTTTGTATTTCCCACATAACACTTCACCAGGTGATCAGTACAGTTTCCAGTAAAGTTTTACAACTAGAAAATTTTACCTAAACTTGGTTCAACTAATGATCTACACTTAACCTAACCTAACCCTACCTAACCTAACCAACTGATTGATGTTAGTTGAAAATCTATTTAATTGAACATTTCTTAGTTGTAAATCCTTCAGTTGTACCATTTTAGTTGAGTAAATTTAGTTGAAACTGCCTGCTACCATTTCAAGATTTCCTCGCCACAGTATTTGTCAAAAGTCAGACATTTTACTTAAAAAAATGTAAAAAATAGGCTTTTTTATGCAGAATTTCTCGTATCAATAGAAATTTCCTAACGCAAACACGAAATTCCAGCATTTTACACGAAATTCAAGCACATTTCCCGATTTTCCCCATTTCCAAGGGAGCTGGACACCTTGCTCCAGAATAACCAAAACTTTACAAGTTTATAAAAGTCGAGTTGTGGAACCTCCTGGATTATCCTCCAGGAAACAAAAAAAAAATGTGTGATAAAACTTTTCCGAGGATCCCCTTGCCCCAGACGGGCTCCGTACGCACGATGGGTTAAATGCCGCAAATACTCGTCCCAGTAAGGCTCATTTACGCCTCGAACCCGTTTCTCGGCATTCCTACTCGCAAATGCTCAATGGTCCTTATAAGGTCGGGACAGTCATAGGAGACGATCGTGCACAGATGCCTATTTTAGATGCATGTGAAAAAGCAGAGCCAGGGCCGGCTGGCAAAACGGCAGGAAGCGGAAAAGCAAGGAGGAGAGACGAAGACACGTGGTGAGGAAAGCCAATCGGCAGAAGAAGGGGTTCTTGGTGGCACGGAAACAAATATAGAAATCGCCTGGCAGGCATTTCGGATATCCATTTCTTGGTGGAGGAAACAGAGCAGGAAGCAGAAGCAGAACTAGAAGAAGATTGTCCAAGCATCTGGCATCGAAGGCTCCTACACCTTGAGAGCCTCCTCGACTGCCATAGCTCAGCATCGTCCAGCTGGCTCCTGTATATCACACAACTAGTCAACGATAGTTAACGCTAATTACCAAATTATAACATCAGCGAGTGCAGGACGATGGCGCCTCGGTCGTCGGTGGTCACCCTGCTCTTCCTATTGCTGACCACGGTCAGCTCCCGGGCTCTGCAACCAGGTACATAGCCCTGTTTGGATCATAGTGTCACAGTGTGTTCAACTTCAACTTAATAATAGTATGTTGTCGGAGGATAATTCAATATTTATGCGGAATATATAATCAAGAGTGAGCTAAAGGAATATACCCTGCATCGTTTAACGTTCTCAGGAATAAATATAACTTTCCTCACGTACAAGGGATACGCCGAATGGATCTTCATATTTTCGTAAAATTGAACGGTTCATATATGAAGAAATAATCCAACTTGCCTCGAATTAAGCTGCTGCTTTACGACAGTGGTATTTAAACTTAAATGCGTTTTAAACGTTATTTCTTTGGAACTCTAGTAACCAAAAAAAAAAAAAAAAAGGCACCATGGACACTTTTTTAAATTTCAAGGTGAACTATTTTAAAATGAAAGTTTGGATATTTGGAGTTTAGTTTATAAATCATTACTGCATTGAATAATACGCTATACAACGCAATTCAAATTCAGTACTGAAATAAGCCAATACCAAAAATAAAAACTTAGAAATTTCGAAAAAAGGTTTCGGTTTTCCTGAAAATGCGCCAAGGAATCCCAGTTTGAATATCGTTGCTAAATCACAAAGTAAAACTATCTACATATAGTACGTCCAATCTAACTAACCTTTAGCTAGGGGAAATTTTTCCAATTTAGAGGTTACAGATAACTTCAACTTAAATAATTAAACGGCGAATCAAAACATTTTACAAAAATATCAAGTCCAATTTCGAGTATTCATTATATGTGAGGTAAGTTTAATTCTTCCATTATTTGTAATGACTTGATAACAAAATATTGTATAATGAAATTGCTCTCCATGTTTACATCCAACACTAAAAGTTCAGGGTTTAAGACTTGGGGGTAAACTAAGCATATGGTTTCTTATTCTGGTTCAGCGGTCCCTGATGAAGTTATAAGAAATCAACGTCATTGAAATCAAAGAAATTGAAGATTATAAAGTTTAAGGACACGGCCGTTTAGGAAATGTGATGCAAAAAGCTCATAAAAATTCCAAGAGATTACAAACCGGAATAAGGCCAGTTAATATTCAGCACTTAGTATTCGCTTAGTGTCTGTCGACATTTATCTGAAAGTGCAGTAATCCAATCTAGCATCAACAATTGTTAATCGTCATTTTTATATTTTTATTTACCTAAGCAATTCAAATTCAGTACCGAAATAAGCTGATACCAAAAATAAAATTTAGAACTTAGTTGAAAATCCTCTATCGTATACAGTAATCCACTTATATCGGATTATAACACGAAACCAAGGTTTCCTCAATGTTTTCGTTGTTTAATTTGAACAGTAAAAATTCTTAAAGTGGTCCCAGTTATGGGCAGGAAAAATTCAAATACTAAAGTTTCCAAAATGCATGTAATATACCAAACGTAAATTTAAAATCATCTTTCATGTGTCATGTTTGAATTATTGTATTACATAATTTTATTCATGTAAGCAAACAAAAGCTGGATCAAGTTCCGGAATTTGTATCAGGGATAGATATGTACTATTCTACCAAAATTTGCAACACCCTGGTGAAACTACAGAAGTACTCCTCCTGACATGAAATATTGATATTAGCTTGAGTAAAGTGAAAATATTTCGCTCAAAGTTCGAAGAGAAATCTATTATCAGATTAGCGAAAATGTAACGGCGTCCAAATTAGGAAACAAGACATGTTTCAAAAACGGTGCTTGGTGACATTTTATCCACTACGAAACGAGCTTAAAGCGAGACGAAACTCGGTGGGGTAGAAAAAATAAAATGTACGCAGGCAAGGTTGTGCACCAACCCAGTATTTGGACGACATTTTGGGAAAGAGAGGAGTAGTAATTCACGAGCGAGATAATCTTCTGGCAAGAAACCTGCAGCACAATGCTGGCGGGAATCCAAAAAAGGAACACAAACATAACAACCAGGAGAGAAATTTGCAAAATTGTAAACCACAAGGTCAATTTTCCTTAAAAGTCCAGGACCCGGAACTAGTATTACTAGTGAAGCCTTCGTGTGATGGGTTAACCCAAAACCACACAAATACCAAAATAAGTACATATATTTCAAAAAAGAAAAAGATTTAAAGTCATGGATTTGTTTGTTATAGAATATCTCGATTATTTTAACAATTTTAAGTTTTAAACTTAAAATTGTTAATATTTGTCCTTCCAAAAGCAACATATTTAAGAAAAACATGTTCCCCGTGTTATTTTGTTTAATTAACTAGTTGTTTTACTATTTTTGAGTTTAGAAATATAAGTTTCATTTAGTCAAAATGTATTAGTGAATTAACCAGTCATTAGACTAGTAAATTCTTAAGCGAAATTATTATAAAAGTTAAACAAATAGTCATCAACTCTTCCCTTCAAAATTACAGTTCCTCGCATTTCTGAAAAGGAGAAGCTCATGAGGAAAAAACAACTATTCCATCAAAAATTCCTCCTTAGCAGAAAGACCTAACTGTAATTTGCAGCTTTACTGGGGAAAAAAGGTGTAATTTCGCCCTCAATTTGAAACTGTTAATTTCATTGATTGCAGAAGGTCCCACCGCCAATGAGTGTCGTGGTCACATTGAAGCCGCCATTAAGGACTTCCTGTCTGGTCAGCAGAAGGAAGACACAACAGCAGCTATTCCCACAGCGGAGATTTACACCAGAGGTAAGAAGAACCATGTTCCAATAAGTTTTCCATTCAATCACCCGATAAGATTGCTAAGGAAATTGAACAATGAATATCTTCCTCTTACAATTTAAGCTCAATCCAATCAAGATTTTGTAACAGAACATGATGGTAATGATGACGATGATGATGTCCCAACTACGTTAGATGACCATCAAGAGACCGGTAAGTAAAACGCTTCACATAAGTCAGCGCTACAGTCCCAAATAAGAATACGCTGAGTTTCAAATTTATCTTATTATTTGGCACCTACTCTGTGCACTGATATAAAAACTTTAAAATTTGACAGAGGATGAAGAAACCACAATCGAATCACCCGAAACCGACCAAATTAAACATGACGAAAAAAGAGAAGTGGAAACTGAAGATGACGACGAAGACGATGATGGAGATGATCATGTCGAAAAAGCAGAAGAACATGATGATGAAGATGATGATGATCATGTCGAAAAAGTTGTCGATGGCGAAGGAGATGAAGATGATGATCATGTTGAAAAAGCAGTAGAACATGATGATGATGATCAAGATGAAGATACCAAAAAAGATGAACACGATGACGACGATCATGATGATGAGGACGATCATGATCATGAAGATGATCATGTAGAAAAAGCAGCAGAAGGAGATGATGATGAAGAAGATCATGTCGAAAAGGTGGCAGAACACGATGAAGATGATGAAGACGATGAACATGACCATGCCAAAGAAGTAGCTGATCATGACGAAGATGATGAGAAAGAGGAAAGTAATGCAGAGACCGTAGATCATGAGCACCCAGAAGATGATGATGATGATGATGATCACGACGATGACAAGAAAGTAGAAAAGAGAGATGCCGAAGACGATAAAGAAGGAGTTGAGGAACACGAGGGAGAAGGGGCCGAAGAACACGATGATGAAGAAGAAAGTGCCGAAGAACACGATAAAGAAGAACACGATGAAGAAGAAAAGGTTGAGGAACACGAAGAGCCTGCAGCAGTAGAAGTACAGGACGAGGAAGTTGAAGACCAGATCGAAGCGCCACCAACAGCGAGTGATAGCTTTCAAAAAGCCGAAGAAGGACCAGAAGAGGAAGAACGAGGAACTTCCGACACCGAAGCAGCTGAGGAGGATGAAGAAGAGGATAAAGAAACTGAAGATTGTGTTGAACGCGCTGCGGAGGAGGATGGCGCTGATCAGGATGAAACTCAGGCTGATGATGATCAAGGCGATGATGAATCGGTAAAGTTGCTCATACACGATCAAATCATGATTGATGTCAGGAGTGTCAATTCAACGGTTAAGCCAAAAAAAAAACAAAAAAAAAAAACTAACTATGAAGTCATATTAGGCCAGCGATGACCCCAGCCCGATTGAATTCCGAGAATGACGTTGTGCCAAAACTGGGCCTAAACCGGATTGCTTCAAACCCGGAAATCCGGCAAAGTCCCTATAGAGTCCCTATACGTACCGAGCATCAATCAAAAGTGATCGTGTGTGGGGCAGTTTAAAAACATGTTCGGTAATTTCCAAAGATCCGCACATTGCCCATTAACCGAAAGCTGTCCGACTTTCCCTCTTTTCAGGATAAACCGGAAGAGCAATCGCCTGACAGTGCTGCTGCTCCAGCTTCAGAAACCGAAGACGCTGACCAACCAGAGGCTGACGAGCCCACACAACATGCCGAAGGTGACGACGAAGAGCATGATGATGTCCCTCATGAGCCAACTGGAGAGCCCAAAGAAGAGGAAGGCAAAGAAGAAGCAGAAGAAGAGGGCAAAGGAGGAGACGAAAAAGAGGCCGAAGGTGGAGATGAAGAAGGAGGAGACGAAGAAGGACAAGAAGAGGAAGAGGTGAATGCATTTTGTCTTTTGTCCTCGACTGCCCACGATATGAGGGTGTTCTCCATTAGTGTTTGGGCCCTCTACAACCCTTTTTGTTCAACATACCAGAGGAACCGTTCTGAATGCTGCAATGTCGAATCGTTACAGGTAATCGTGGCCGGTCCTGGCCAACTGCGCACCAGGGAGAATATCGAAACCATCTTGGGCCTTGGAGAAGACAAAATCGACGATAACAAGGAACGCGAAAAGATCGGAGGCGAAATTCTCAAAGAAATCAAACGCATGTACGAAGGGGCAGTTCGGCCACTGGAGCAACTGTACAAGTTCAAAGACATCAGCACCCGCCAACTGGGAGGTAAGTCACTTCAGCCTTCTTGGGTGACATGGGCATTTATGGACCAGAACTGATTGGGGGAAAGTAGCCTTTACCGTCAATGATTCAGAAACATTCTCCAAATCCACCAAGTTTTGCTAACAGGAAAAATGCCCATTGGCCAATCAACACCTTTTATTGCAGATGCAGAAATCTTTTCAAAGCCCATGGTGTTGTTCCTCGGACCCTGGAGCACAGGAAAGTCGGCCATCATTAACTATTTGCTGGGCACTGAATACTCGCGCTACGCACTCAAGACAGGTAAGTCGGATACTTAAGCCACCAAAGTCTTGACTGATTGTCAAATAAACCAATATCAAACACTCCTTCGTAGGTGCTGAGCCGACCAGCAACAGCTTCAACGTCATCATGTACGGAGATTCGGATCAAGTACTGGACGGAACGCAGCTGGCCGCAGACTGGGCGTTCTCGACCTTGCAGAAATTCGGTCAATCGTTTCTGGATCGCTTGCGTGGACGCAAGATGCCCAATCCCTTGTTGCAGAAGGTAATCTTTTTTAATTCAACTCCATCACTTTACTAACTGTAACGCATGGCACCAAGCAACATACAGGGTTGCCAGCTTTTTTACAGATCGGTCTTGCCTGACTTTGACTGACTTTGCCTGACCATTATGGCAATTTTTCCTGACTTTTCCTGACTTCTAAAAATATTTTTTCCTGACCATATTTCAATAACTTGACAAAATTTAAATTTTTAAAAATGTACAAAGGCTAGCACAATTTTTGTTTTAAATACACAATTCAATTGTTACACAGGAGAAATTTTATCTCTACGATTACACTCCCCAGCAGCTACATTAGATTCAAGATATTAAAAATAAATAAATATTGTTAACAGTATAAAACCTTATTTTTTTCCTGACCAAATTGCTAATTTGCCTGACTTTTCTAGCAAAAAAAATATTTTTTCCTGACTTTGCCTGACGTTATTTTTCTTGCTTGACTTTTCCTGACTTTGCCAGACCATAATGGCATTTTTCCTTACTTTTCCTGACTTCAAAAAATATTTTTCCTGACCATATTTCAATAACTTGACAAAATTTCAATTATTTTTAAAAATGTACAAAGGCTAGCACAATTTTTGTTTCAAATACACAATTCAATTGTTACACAGGAGAAATATGATCTCCACGATTACACACTCCAACAGCAACATTAGATTCAAGATATTAAAAATAAAAAAATATTGTCAATAGTATACAGCCTTATTTTTTTTTTCCTGACCAAATTACTAATTTGCCTGACTTTTCTAGCAAAATGGCTATTTTTTCCTGACGTTGCCTGACGTTATTTTTCTTGCCTGACTTTTCCTGACTTTGCAGAAACTGGCAACCCTGTACATACCCCTTAGCGTAGGATTCCCTTGATCCATAAAATTACTAATCGACCACTGTATCGGAGTGTCAGATTCCAGAGAATGAAGCAGCAGTAGTATAAAAGAAAATCAGCTAATGGTCCATACCTCTATTATACAGATTAACGCCCAATCACGAATCTTCATTCGATTGTTTTCTTGTCCTTGCACTTGCAGATAACCATTGTTGATTCCCCCGGCATCCTCGAGAACCGCAAGTCCACCGAGCGCCAGTACCCGTTCAACGACGCCTTCCAGTGGTTCATCGACCGCGCCGACCTCATCTACATCGTCTTTGACCCGACCAAGCTGGACATCGGAATGGAACTGGAGGCCATCTTCGACCAGCTGAAGGGCCGCGAGAGCCAAGTGCGTATCTTGCTCAACAAAGCCGACACGGTCAAGCCCCAAGAGCTGATGAAGGTGCAAGGCACGCTGCTGTGGAATTTGTCGCCGCTGCTAGGCACCAGCGAGGCCCCGACCGTCTTCGTGGGTAGCTTCTGGTCCCGCCCCTACCTTCCGGGTTCTCCCGAGACGCTACTGGATGCCCAGGAGGAAGCCTTCCTGGAGGACCTTCACGACGCCCTGGACAATCGCGTAGAGAACAAGGTGGCGCTGTCGCGGCGACATGCGGTGCGTGTGCGCAACCACGCCAAGATGGTGGACTGCTACCTGAACACCTATTACAACCACAAGTCCTTCTTCAGCAACAAGCGCAAGGTGGCCGACGACATCGTGGACAACCCACAGAATTATCACATCTACGAGGGGCTCAGCATCCTGACCAACGTCAGCCGCTACGACCTGCCCGACCCGAACATCTACCGCGAGTTTTTCAGCATTCACCCGCTTTTTGACTTCAAGCCGCTGGCTTCCACCTGCTCCTACTTCAAGGGATGTCCACTGGACAAGTTAGACATCGCCATCGCCTACGACCTGCCCGAGCTGGTGGGCAAGTATCAGCGGCTGATGGGCAACAGGTCGGTGGTGGGAGGGAGGTGAAGCATCGGAAGGAGAAACAAAAAAACGCTCGCTGAAGCACCCGCTCCCTCTCTTCTGTTTGTTTTTTTCCATCGGCTTCCAGATGGCTTCGGGGGACCGGCTGGAAAAGCTCGGGAAGAGAAAGGTTGAAGAACTCGGTGGATGAATGGAAACCCGAGCAGTAAGGCAACGTCGGAAAGACAGGAGAAGCCATCCGGAGAGAGGAAGTCCGATCTGGCAACGTGTCATCACATTCAGAAGGTGCCGAAGAAACCTGCCAATTAAAAGATACCGAGGGCTGCTGCACTCGCTTGTCCGGGAACCTGGACAGCAACAGGAACAATGATACCAGCATAAGACATTTTTATCCCCTATCCAAGAGTTACCATTTTCGTGATACTTGGGAACATTTTCCTCCCGCTAGTACAGCAGCCCTTACCAACTCTGGAAGGAGAGTAAAACCCTTTTCACTGTGATAACATGTATGCTCAAACATGCACAAAACGTTGGCTTCCAACTCGTAGAGGGGGGTGGTGAGGACAATGAGACAAAAGTTATTACGGACATAGGCGGTCAGTTCTGAGCATACAAACTGATGCGCACAGACCCAAAGAAATCCCGAAGAAATCTAGCAAAGCACTTCTAGAAGTGTAAATTGTACATAAATCGTGTCTTGTCTAGAAATCCGACAGAATTAGTTTTGTTTGTTCCCTCAAATCCCGTCTATAATTAAGCAGTGAAACGTGTGTACGAAACAATGGATGTTTGATTAAAATGTGTGATAATAAGTCTGGTCTTGCAGAAACGTCTTTATATGACTTAAAGGGTTTGTTTTCATCGCAAAATCCTGCTTTTTAGCTAAGCCTCTGACATAAACAGAAAAATGTAGCTACAGTGGTTCCTCCGAAAAGCGGACAGTCACGGGACCGCAAGTTTTGTCCGTTATTCGGAGTTGTCCCCTATTGGG
>JAQGBW010002406.1:0-20050 GCA_034698625.1 Julus scanicus
GGGGCGCATATTTGGGTAGTGGAGGATGGGGCGCATATTTGGGTAGTGGAGGATGGGGCGGATATTTGGGTAGTGGAGGATGGGGCGCATATTTGGGTAGGGAGGATGGGGGAGGCGCATATTTGGACGCCAAATATCCTCTCAACACCGATGAAATATTGTACAGTATATCAGTAATATTAACTCAATATCTCCACACTAGTCGATAAACATCTACCTAGTACCTTATTGTCATCATGTTCTTCATAGCATAGTCAAAAATAATTTTCCTGGTGTGTTGGATCAAGTTATTAATTAAGTTTGAAATAATTAGACATATTCTTAAGGCCAAATCTGTAGAGACTTCACGAAGTGGTATACAACAATGGGCAGGATTTTCGATCATAATTCTCGATTGTTTATTACCAATTCCATTTCAGCTAGGAAACTTGGATGCACAGATTACATTAGTCTGAGCGACTTAAAAAAGCCTTTGTTGGAAACTCTTATCGAAAAGACCAATGGCGGAGCTGATTTCACATTTGCATGCATTGGAAACGTAAAAGCCATGGTAAATGAAATTGGTCACCCCATTTCTTGTTGTGTTTAACACCAACATTTCCACCAACCCATTTCACATAATATTTTATTGTGACATTATAGGAAGATGCAGTGAAGGCTACAGGCAACGGAGGAACTATGGTTATAGTTGGTGTGGCTCCAGCAACAGCTGATATGAACATCCAACCTGCTTTTATGCTCACCAGTCGAAAAATTGTAGGCAGCGTGATTGGTGGTAAGATATAAACTGTAGGCTAAATATCTTAAGGGCCATTCAAAAAGTACATCCCCAAAATTCCTTCCACCACCCCCCCCCCCTCTCCTCCCATTTCCTGTCCACATGGTGTCCATTTCAGCCTAGACCCCCATTTTCCCCTCCCTCAGACACGTCCTTAATGATTTTGAAAAGTAGGGTGTCCAGAAAATTTATTGGAACATCTTTGGTCATTTTTTTTCCAAAAACACGTCTCGCGTCGAAAAAGACGTCATTTTTTGGTCATTTTACTGATTAAAAAATGACGAACTCGAAAATGACGAAAAAATGACGTCATTTTACTAACCAAAAGATGACGAACTCAAGTACCCAAACACCGAGCACCCACCTCGCTACTAATTCCACAATATTTTTCCAGATTTTTTTGATTAACGGAGATTTTCTGACCTTGAATAGAAATTCCAGCGTAAAATTGGTGTTTAACACAAATTTAGCCACAATTCCCAAGGTTTAAAAAATCCAAGTACATTTGGGACTGGGGACACATTTCTTCCGGTGTCATAGACGGTCATGGGTTTTTTTGAAAAAGTAGGGCGTTTCAGAAAATGTATCGGGACATACAAAGGCCCATCTTGTAAAATTTCCAAGCACTATCAGCACAAATTCCAGGACATTTTCCCAGATTTTTATGATTAACAAAACGTCCTGACCTGGAAGGAAAATTCCAGTATAGAATTGGTGTTTAACACAAATTTAGACATAATTCCCGACTTTCCCGAGGTTTAAAAAATTCAAGCACATTTGGGATTGGGGACACATTTCTTCAGGTGTCCATTTCCTCTTTCACTGACATTTAAAACTCAGAAAATCCAAAAACTGAAAAACACCATCATTAGTAGACGTCCATAATGGCTTCTTTCCCTATCCACAATATAGTGTCCACATGCCAGTAGCATTTTTAACGTTTCAAATAATTTTGGTTGGACAAAGGTTGCCATATATATTGACTTCCGATACAAATTAAATGGCAGCAAAGGAAAGATTTATTAAAACGATGATGAAATATTTCTCTATTTTCATGACTAAACTGTTAATTGATGTGTAAACTTTCTGCATTTCCAGAATACAAAGTAAGAGACGACCTACCAAAATTGGTGGAGCGTTATTTGGCAGGAAAAATTCCTTTGGAAGACTTCATTACTCACAATTACAACTTTGACCAAATTAACGAAGCCGTTGATGTTATGAGAAAGGGCAAAAGGTAAACGAGGCATATATTTAATGGTAACTAAAGAGCATGGAAAATGTGCAAAATTTCAACTCACCCATTTCCTGTTTTGTTTTTCAGTATCCGGTCAGTTATTCACATATCAAAATGAGACAAAATATTTGTGTCCTGTCTATTCGGTGTCCTGGAAATCCAGTTCATGAACAACTAAAAAAAAAGAAATTATAAATATGCAGGATGTAACTTTAAAAAGAAAGTAGACTAGAAAATGAAAATACTATAGACCTCCGTGTTGGAAAAAAAAAAATTATATTAACAAATATATTCATTTTATATTAACCTTTCTGTTCCTTCCCTGGGATTATAGAGGGTCAATTATAACTAATTAAATGTTAATTCGAAGACATGTCAAGTATAACTTGTAGTTTTATGAATAAAATGTATGTGTAACATCGCACTGTCATGATGAGGCGAATTCTAATATACATATACCATTACACTGACTTGTTTTTCATGTTTCTAGAAACATCTACGTTAGACAAAGCATTTTCCATATATCTTAAGAGTGTGATTCGTAATTGATTAATCTATCAGCAGTCATTACACTTAAAGAGGTTTAACCTTGATAATTTTCAGTTAATTATCACGACTAAGACTTGTGATGTTAAACTTAAAGTAGGATTCTCATCAGGCAAGTTACTTTCATTTTTACTCAAACATCTCCATTATTTTAAATCAGCCTTTAATTTCTTCTATATGAGAGAAAATATTCTACAATACATCTCAACTTTGATAGCATTTTCAGTAAGTATTATTCATAAATCAAGACTTTCAGTTAATTTTTTAGATATCATATGCTTTGGTTTTATAGCAGCTAAATTCCCACTGATGGAAACGAGTACGTGTTTGACAAAATTTTCAATAAAATATTTGTAGGATTTGTCACCGCAGATATTTTTTAATATCCAGATGTGCCAGTTTTTGTTTGTTTTAAGTCGTGTGTCTATACCAGCGGTCGGGGAACCGGGGTAAATTACCCCAATGGGGTAAAAATGAAATTTTTTCGGGTAATAGGGAAATTTTTCTAATATTTAAATTGCTATTTCATAAACGTGTTAGTATGTTTATAAACTTAAACAATTCAGCGCGAAATACGGGCCGGGCCGCTAATTCAACAAATAATGTGTATTTAAAATTTACATTGATTGTTTTCTTTTCAGAATGGGGAGGGGCGATGGGGGGGGGGAAGGAGGAGAAGAATATCGACTAATGCAAAAATATTTTGGGGTAATGGTTAAAAAAGTTCCCTGACCGCTGGTCTATACCAAGTGGCTAGCAAAGTAGTACACACGTTTATTTAATCAACTGTACATTTTGTTTGGCAACCTTATTGGGAAATTTTATTAGTAGAGCTGCATTTGTATTTATTAGTTGTATTTATTTGACTTTTTGTTGAGTGTATGTGTGTGCTTCCATCAAATACAGCTGGTCATCCGACTTTGACCTAATTAAAATGTCTTTATATGTGCATGTCTCTATACGTTCCTACCTTTAGCGAGTTTTAATCTTTACTTAAGGATACATCCATTCCACTCTATTCAATTTAAACAGGAAGATGGAAAGAAAAGGAAAGGTAAGATCTTTGATTTATAACGAACTAGGATTAAGTCCAATAAACTCCACCTTTCTCTATCTTCTCTCTCTGGCTAAAGACAGCTAACACCACACCCTTCCCGCCCCCCCCCCAAGGAGATCCCTAGCTTGACGACCCGCCTAACAAACAACCATTTAACCTGTTTTATCAATCAATTAAAATCTCCCTCTCCTGAGATACCCTTTGACCACCCCCTCTCCACCCTCAATCCAAGCCTAATTAAGAAATCTGCACTGGGACTTTCAATGATGTATTATCAAAACTTAATACCTACACAGCTAACAAAATAACTTCATCTTTCAGGCATTACAAACATATAAATGCTGCCCCCATGCATGACCCTACAACCATATTTATCCTCAAACCTCCATTTCATACTAAAAAAATTCATACTCCTACTTCGCACCTCGCCCAACAATATGCAGAATGGAAGAAAAGTGTGTATCTTATCGAATTTGCTTCAAAATAATGGCCGATATCAACATTCTGCTAATTGGACTCCCCAATACCCAATGCTCCATCTCTTATTTTTGCACCAATCTCCACCCCGTGTTCCCATTCAATTTGTTTTTATATGTTTATCTTCAATATTACTTTTTACATATCATTCTAAATATTTTACCATTCACCATGTTATACCTTTTTATGTATAATTTTATTGTCACATATTGCTCCATCATTGGTAACTGCACCCATAATCACCCCATGTTTCTAACCCTACACCGTCCCCATCTCAGTGGCGCTTCCCCCAACTGGAAGATAGATGTTAAAAAAATATACGTACAGTAGAAACTCGATTATCCGGACTAATTGGGACCATGGGTCATCCGAATAAGCAAAAATCCGGATAATCGAGTTTCTTCTGTACAGGGCAATGTCTGAGCTGCCAGTCAGTGGTTAGTCAATGGGCGTTATGATGATCGTAACAAGCCAACAAAAATTGAAAAAAAATGTACTCGAAAGGCCCCAAAAATGACTTCAAAAATGTACACGAAGAGCCTAAAAAAAGTGTACATTTTTAAAGTCGTTTTCGGGGCCCTTTGGGTACATTTTTTTCGATTTTTTTTTGGCTATTTATGATCGCAAAAACGTCTACTTTCGAATTTTGCAAGAAAAAACTGCAATTTTAAAAGTCAAATTTTCATAGATTTTAAATACCCTTAAAGTTTTTTCAAAAATGGGTGAAATTTTGACTTTTGAAATTGCAGTTTTTTCTTGCAGAAAGTAGACGTTATATTACGATCATAAAAAGCCAAAAAAAAAAAAATCAAAAAATTTACCCGAAGGGCTCCAAAAATGTCTTTAAAAACATACACTTTTGGACCCCTCGCGTACGTTTTTGAGAGCATTTTTAGGGACCTTCGGGTACATTTTTTTCGATTTTTATTGACTTTTTATTTTGCAAAAACGTCCACTTTCGAATTTTGCAAAATAAATTTAAAAAAAAATGTTGGCTCCCCCACCTGCGAGATGGGCTGAGCCACATAGTGCTTTAGCAATTAATTATTTAATACTATTATTAACTTTACTCTTACTAATAGTTAAATGAATATAAACAATTTAGAATGTCATGTTTCCCATTCCAATCCTGAACACTTGAAAAACTGTATTTTTTTCTAAATTTAGAGAATCACTTGCAAAGCTGTTGTAGTTCGCGAATTCAACAAGGTGAATATTCGATCAATTTAAAGATGTCACGTTACACATTAAAACAAGTTGGTATCATTTAATCTAATTATACGATTATAATTTTCCAAAGCCATTTCTCATTGAAGAAATCGAGGTGGAACCACCAGGGGAAAAAGAAATTAGAGTTAAGGTAATTGTTTTTCAATCCACGGTGTGGCACCCAAAAAAAGCTAAAATTATCATTGCACATTCGCCATAAGTTTTTGAATGAAGTGATTTTTTCTTTTTCTCAAAGTATGAAAAATATTGGTCCATGATGAACAATTTTCAGTTTTTTACATGTATTTACAATTTGTATATAGAAAACAATTGTTGTTCCTTTGTGGCAAATGATCCTAAATTTTATGAAACACGTCAAGAACATTCAATAAATCCAGGAGAATTTATGGAAAGATAATATTCGATTAATTTAAAGATGTCACGTTACACATTAAAGCAAGTGGGTATCATTTAATTGTATAGATTGTCGCTGCAGGACTATGTCATACTGACTTACATATGCAAGAAGGAGCGATGCCAATGCAAAAGCTCCCTTATGTAGCCGGCCACGAAGGGGCTGGGATCGTAGAATCCGTTGGTCCTGGAGTGACCACCATTAAACCAGGTAGTATTTTATTAAAAATCATGTAAGCTATTTGGTTTAATTAAAAATGTGAATTAAAAAAATTTTGCAATATATATACGAGGTGTGACAATTAAATAACCGGATTGGTGCCATACAATTTGTATTCATTTTCTTTTACAATAGTAACTTTATCACCTTCAATGACTCCCCTTGGCGATCTCTACACCGCTCCATGCGTGTTTTTCACTGTGCAAAGCAGTGCTTACAAGCTGTTTGCTGTAAACATGTTATGCCTGCTTCCCACTTGACCGAAACCGAGCAGCTAACCGAGAAGTTGACGTCTGAGCATGCGCACTTCGACGTTTTATTTTTCGGTCGAACTTAAGCCCCTCCCAAATTCACGCTCCTTTGGAAGCTCGGCGCGTTGAGCTTTTTCCAGCAGTCTGACCGAGGCACACTTTTAGCAAAAGCGCCGTTGTTGCCAACAGCCAGAGCTTCGGCCAAGATTCTGACGACAACAACGTCGGTTCTCGGTTCGGCCAAGTGGGAACCGGTCACCAGTTTTCGGCAACCGAGATTCTGGCGTCAGCAGCGTCGGTTCTCGGTTCTCGGTTAAGTGGGAATACGGCATTAGAGTCTATCGCTTTTTCTTTCACTGCGTTAAGGAGGAATACAACCTTATCATTTTAAATGGGTTAAATTTTAAAACACACTCACAGCCAAACCAAAAGAGATTAAATAAAAATAAAAATTGTTTAAAATAGCTTGATAAATCAGCAATTGAAATTGATTGTCGTTTTTCACTTTGAAATGGTACATTTTTTAAAATGGATAAACAAGTTTGAAAAATGCCTGTTAATTTGCATTCTCGTGTGGCCACCTGCTGGCCGCATGTGCAAATTAACAAACATTTTTCAAACTTGTTTATTAATTTAAAAAAATCTACCATATAAAAGTGAAAAACGACTATCAATTTTAATTGATGACTAATCAAGCTATTTTAAACAATTTTTATTTTTATTTAATGCCTTTTTGTTTGGCTGTGAGTGTGTTTTAAAATTTCACCCAATGAAAGTGATAAGGTTCCACCTTAACACTCTCAAATCGGTCACCTTTTAGCACGGATTTCACCTTGGGGAATAAAAATTTCCCAATAGGGGGAGATCAGGTGAGTAAAATGGATGTTCCAAAACTGGGATCCCATGCTTCGCCAAAAAGTTCTTCACAGACAATGCAATGTGCGCCGGAGCATTGTCCCGATGAAGGGTACGTCCATGCCTTGTTCTTCCACAAATCGGGTCTTTGACTCCTCACTCGTTTGAAGTTTTCTCAAGTTTCACAAGAAACATCACATATACGTTGCTCCATTTGAACGTTTAACATTCAAATGTTTGGGATAGCATGGTCTACTGCAAACAAACGCTACAGCTGAACTGAACGTTGCACAATCTTGAAAATCACTCAGAATATTGGAAGACAGATCACCTGTTCAGGTAATGCGCAGTTTTTCATCCCCATGCTCACTTTTCTCCTGTAACAGGCTCAATCCGGTTATTTAATTGTCACACCTTGTATGACTTAATATTAACATTCTACATTTAAAAGGACCATTACAACGATGCTGCATCATTCAATGGACTAAAAGAGTATAAAGTGTACTGCCTTAATATATAATCATAGATTGACACTGCCTCCACTTATTGCTTTAGGGGACAAAGTGCTAACTGTGTGCTCACCCCAGTGTAAAGAATGCCCTAAATGCAAAGATGGACGCAACAACATTTGCGACGATATCGGGTTAGTCACTTTCACAATTTCCAAGTTAATTCGGATTTACCATTTTAAGTATATTATGTATACCCTATAATATGAAATTCCCCACAACTTTTGTGTGATTGTTGGCAAGATCTTTTGGTTGTTCAAAAACAAAAAAAGTTGTAGCAGATAAAATAATTTTTAAAGAACTGAATTAATTCTTAAAAATTTCGCAAATTAGGCGAAAAGAAGTCCAGGATATTGGATTTTTGCGATGTCTTGGCTATGACGGGAAGCACAAGTTTTTCAGTAAAGGAGAACCTCTTTACCATTTTGCTGGAACGAGTTGTTTCTCAGAATACACAGTTGTCCCCGAAAACTCCTGCGTGAAGGTACATCACTATATCTAACGTTTTATTTCCTAATTATTATTAAAGATGGACGTAACATTCATTTTTAAACATAATAAACAGATTGATTCCAAGGCTCCTCTCGAAAAAGTTGTCCTGTGTGCATGTGGCATTCCCACAGGATATGGTGCATCCACAAAAGCAGTGCAAATGAAACCAGGTGACACGGCTGCTATTTGGGGTGTCGGAGGTAAGATGTTCTAAAACAGTTTTTTAATAATTTTTTAGATAAAAAGTTTACATAAAACGTACATGGGAGCCGTTAATTTTCAATAGTTAACATGTCCTTACAAGGATAATCTCAAACTACGAGGCCTGATAAAAAAGTTCTAGGACTAATTTTTTAAAAAATATATTTAAAAAAATTACGAGTTATTGAAAATTGTCCCCTTCAAACTATTCCTCTTGGGAAGCTACACATTTTTTTCTCGACGTTTCTACTTCTGGAAGGACCCTGAGAACTTATTTTCTGGAATGCTGTACCGCTCCTCCAGTTGTTTTTCTTTAATTTCGTCAGTTGAGTCAAATTTTTCATTTCAAGTCTCTTATGGTTTGGAAATAAGAAAAAGTATGCATGGGCCAGATTTGGGGGATGATGGTCATAAAAAATAGGTTTGTGCAATAATCGCGAGTGAGCAATGAAGAATGAACAGGCACATTGTTATGGTGCAGCACCCACTCTCCACTCTGCACAGTTGTTCAGTTAAGATTTCTTGACAAAAGCCAAATGAAATGTTGCATTTCTCTGCCATTTCACGGATGGTCAGTTGATGATTTCATTGCACGAGAATTTTCACTCCGGCAACATGATCGCAGTCAGTCAAAGTTGATGGGCGTCCTGAACGAGGACTGTCTTCTGACGTTGTCCGGCCTTCTTTATACCTCGTCTACCACTCATGACACTGTGATTGACTCAGTCATTCATCTCCAAAAGCCTCTCGCAACATCTGAAAAGTTACTGAAAAAGTTTTACCCAACTTGACACAAAACTTGAGACTTGACACAAACGTGCATATTGCTCTTCTTTTCGATTGATTTGACAAAAATAGCTGAACACAAAACTCTTGTTTTGCAAAAACGTCTGTTACTTCACAACAAAGATTGTTGTAGAGGAATCTACAAAATCAGCTCAGCTAAGGAAATGTCACAGCAAATAATCCCAGGTAGCAATCCGACCAAATAATGTCGTCCAAATGACGTCAATTTGTCGCCATTTTTTTAAAATAACGTCATCACGTCAAAAAATGACGTCATTTTTAGGTCATTTTCTGACTTAAAATAACCATTTTCAAAAAAACGTCCCACTTGGATGTCATTTTGTGGTCTTTTTTTGTGTTAAATGACCACTTTTCAAAAACGTCTTCCTTGGACGTCCTTTTTTAGTCATTTATTTTTTATAAACGACCATTTTTAAAAAACGTCCCTACTTGGACGTCATTTTTTGGTCTTTTTTTGTGTTAAATGACCACTTTTCAAAAACGTCTTCCTTGGACGTCATTTTTTGGTCATTATTTTTTAAAACGAGCACTTTCCAAAAACGTCCCCCTTGGACGTCATTTTTTTTTAAACGAGCACTTTACAAAAACGTCTTCCTTGGACGTCATTTTTTGGTCATTTTTTTTTTAAATGAGCACTTTCCAAAAACGTCCCCCCTGGACGTCATTTTTTGGACATTATTTTTTTAAATTGCCACTTTTTAAAAACGTCCCCCTTGGACGCCATTTTTTAATCATTTTTTTTAAATGACCATTTTTCAAAAACGTCCCTCTTTTACGTCATTTTTTGGGCCCTATATTGGTTTTAATTGTTTTCTATGGTTCCTGTATTGACTTCTATGGTTTGGCTGTATTGACTGAAAAATAGAATACAATTGAAACCAATAAAACCAATAGAAATTTTCTATTGATACCAATAGAAAACAACGTTCCAAATAACAATAGAAAACATTAGAAATCTCTAATGATTTTTTTTACCAGGGTTGGCACGTAATTCTAAAAACCCTGGAACTTTTGGATCAGCCCTCGTACCTTCACAAGTTTTTATCTTCATTGCTGTTAATGTACTTTATATGTTGTAATAGTTAATTGTTTGCAGTTTTTGCTGTTATTAAAATAGTGATTTATTTAATGTGATTTTATAACTGATCAGGGGTTGGATTAGCCACTGTAATTGGATGTCAACACCAGGGTGCTGGTCAGATCATTGGAATTGCCACATCAACCAATAAAGAAAGCATAGGTAACTATTTCCTAAATGTTGTTTAGCAAAATAAGCAATCTTTCAAAAAAATCAACATCCTCTTGTCCTCAATTTCAGCCAGAAAAATGGGTTGCACTGATTTCATCGCTTCCAAAAGCCTCACCAAATCGGTTCCAGAAGTCGTGCAAGAGTTGAGCAAAGGTGGTGTTGATTTCGCATTTGTGGCTGTTGGTAATGTGAAAGCCATGGTAAGCTTTTCAATCGAAATTTTTATTTTCACTGTTGTGGATTTTATTTTCTATATGAATAACAAAAATTACTAATTTAGGAGGACGCTGTCAAATCTACCAAAGATGGTGGCACCACTATCATTTTAGGAATGCCTGATGAAGAAAATATAAACGTTTCCGTTGAATTACTTTTGATGAAAAGAAGTATTGCAGGAAGCACCCTTGGTGGTAATAACTATTTTATGAAGAGAAATTTGTTTATTTACAATAGAATCTCTGAAATCTCTACAAAGAGCTGGACTTTTTGTACATTTCCAGATTTCAAGATCAAAGATGAAATTCCTGATCTGGTAACAATGTATTTAAAAGGCATGTTGCCTCTGGATGATTTCATCACAAATTATTACAAAATCGAGGAAGTGAATGAAGGCTATGAGCAAATGAAGGCAGGCAAAGGGTAAACTCTTGATAGTTTGTTTAATTAAGTTCTTATTGTAATTTACATTTTTAATCCACAAGATATTTCTTGTCATTTTGGTTTATTTACAGACTTCGTTCCATTATTATAATGAAGGATTAAACCATGTATTCCGAATGTCATCCATTGCATTTAATTAGTGTTATATTTTCCCAATTTAAAGGCATTAAAGGGACTCACAAAATATTGTACAGTACAAATGATTTTGTCACAAGAGTTCATTTTGTTTGAGCAGGTTTGTTAAAATTGAACGTGAAATTAGTACACGGTGAGTCATAAAAAGGTAGAACCCAATCAAAATAATCACACTTAGTGAAAAGTGCTTAGATTTAAATTAAATTTGGCAATTACATAGAACAATAGTGTAGGAACAAAATTAATTATACGTCTTCTGGACATGCGACCTCGGATTTCTTAATTTTTTAATTAACCATCTATGGACCAACTTTTAAATAATGTAAAAAAAAATTCTTTTTTTGGTCTTGAATTATTCTAGAGGGCTTATACAGTATATAAATCTTTAAAAAAATTATGATTTTTTAATTTTTTTTAATTGTTGCTTCCAGGCAACATTGGTCATTGCATTTAAGGCCAGCAACAAAATTTTTAGTGAAAAATGTGTTTTATAATTTTTTATGCAATAATAATCATTCAAATATATAAACCTGCACTTAGAACTACAATCAAGCCAATATTACAATTTTGGCGATGTTTACAATGTTTTGAGAGTTTTGCTTCATTGACTGATGTTGCTTTCTGAATACAAACACTTTGGAATACTTTTGTAAATAGTAATGTAGGATTATTACCAGATTTCATCCATATCTGTTGAAGAATCAATACTCTGCATGAACATTACAAAAAAGTAGCTTAGAAACTAAGGAAATTTTTGTATTTGGCTATTTTAGCTAGCATGGCAGACGAAAATTTTTTTTCAAAAATCAAGAATTGTTTAGACATTGTTGAAGAAATGCGTAGAAATATTAAGGTAAAAGTGACATAGCTAATTAGAAGTCAATTGTTTTCTGAAAGCAACTGTGGTATTTTCATTAACACAAATGAAATAGCTTGTCCTATACATTTTTTTAAATGGTGTGTAGCCTGAAAGCAACACGGGCCCATAGAGCCCAGTTTGTGTCCTTTCCCTGTTCCAGACTATACCCCCAACTTAACCTAACTGTAAATCACAGTTGCACATGAGACACGGTCAGTCCAGGTCAGTAGCAAATGTCTAATATTTATTATATATATGTACACATGAGATTTATTCCTAACCATAATTTCGTCTTACTTTGATTTATTTGGCCATTTATACTTATAAAAAAAAAACTAAACATAAAGAGGATGTTTCATTGTTTACATTATGTGATTCAAATTTTGAAGGCAGCAAATTTGTTATCATCATGACCTTCTTAAAAAGATATTTATGGTAAGACAAAACCTGCATATTTGCATTATCAGCATGACTCTTTAAAGGCGAAACTTTGTGAGGTAAGCATTTTAAGTCATCGTTCACATTTTTGGCAAAATTGCTAAAGTCATTATAGCACAATACAGTATATACTTGCGAGGCCTGTAACCATAAAAAAGTTTTATTCACAAATTTACTTTACACTATAGTGAATATTGTGCCTAGTGTAGAAAATATTTTCTTATTACTAAAATAAAAATATATTTGAAATTAAACTATACTCTATGTTGTCCATTATTATACCTTTTATCAGGGTTTTTGAGTTCATTATCAAAGAACTCTTCAACAGAATCCTCAGTTGATGACTGCGACAGGCCCATTTCCCCTGCACTGTTGTGTCCCAACCTGCCAACCACTCAATAGTTGTCTCAAACACACCATCCCTGGTGAAAAAAACAATAGAGATTTCTATTGATTTCTATTGTTATTTGGAACGTTGTTTTCTATTGGTATCAACAGAAAATTTCTATTGGTTTTGATTGTTTTCTATTGTATTCTATTGTTCAGTCAATACAGCTAAACCATATACTAAGTCCATAGAAGTCAATAAAAACCAATACAGGAACCATAGAAAACAATTAAAACCAATAGTGTCCAAATAACAATAGAAACCAATAGAAATCTCCATTGGTTTCTATTGTTTTTTTTTCACCAAGGATAGGATTAAAAGGACCTAGTAGATGTTTTGGAAAAGTTTAATATTTGAAGGAAAAACTTACTTTTTGGTAGTGAAATCACACTTTTACTTCCCTGATTCTTGTGCTTCAACAGAAGGCCACCGTTTTACACAAATTACTACAGGAACACAAATGACGCCATCTTGGCACACAAGTCTCAATCTTCTTACTCATTAAAGTTTTAAATTATTGGCAATGTCCCAATCCTACTAAATATCCCCGATAGTAAATTATATTCTCTAATACACGTAGAAAATCATTTGTACACGAAACACTAAAGTTCCTTATTGGCCAACTTCCGAAATATGCAGTAAATAAAATGCAAATTATTCGGATTTAAAAAAAAATTAATTTGTATCAAAATTAAATAATAGAAAACACCTAACTAATTTTTGAAATATTTACCTTGACATTTTTTGTACTATAAATTTTTTAACTTTTTTTTGGAGTTGGGGCGGGGCGGTGTACTATCTTAAAGGGTTCAAAGGACCAAAATTGTCTAGGCAAGACATCACTGATACTGATGTACTAACTGAGTATTGAGTACATTATACAACTTGTGATTTCGCCGATTTTGCGTTCAGGTTCGGTAAAAATCTGCCAAACACCACCGCTGGAAGATCAAAGAAAAGCTTATCAATTTCTGTTATTTGAACATTTTTATGTCGGCAGCATAAAACGTTTTATAAACACTAAGGGGCCATTCAAAAATGACATCCTCAAGAGGGGGTAGGGGGTGTGGGTCTGCTGGAATGTGGACAGGCGGGAGGGGGAAAGCCATCCACTAATGATGCTATTTTTCAGTTTTTGGATTTTCTGTTTAATTGAGTTTTAAAGGTCGGTGAAAGGGGAAATGGCCACCTGAAGAAATGTGTCCCCTGTCCCGAATGTATTTGAATTTTGAAATCCTCGGAAAGTTTTTAGCATAAAGCTATACATTATGTTACAAGTGGCCTTCATCCTCAATGATTAATTTCGACAAGACTACGCTGGAGGGGTGTCCTCAAATTATGCAATTATACCCTTGCCAAAAAAGGCACCTGTTGTTTATTGCGGATTTCACTTATTGTTGTTTGGAATACAAATTTACTTGCTCTAAAAGCCACTCGATCCTAAGATGTGGGGTTTGCTCCCAATTCGAGTTCGGTGGCGATTTTGCACGTTAGGCCCTTCGAGTGGGGGTGGAAGTCCCCCCTCTTAGGCAAAATTCCAAGGTATATATGAGATGAAGGCTCATATCGTGACGTTGGTGTTTAGCCTTAGTATCAGAAATAGGCGAAATTTAAAAAAATTGCTGGTTTCTGACAAAATACAATTAACCTTGATACAGTGAGGGAAAAAAGGAGTTTATTACTCTAAAAACCTTGAACTTATTAAAAACTTAAAAGTAAAATTAACGGGGGAATAGGGGGAGTGGAGCCATTATGGACGTCCACTAATGAAGATATTTTTCAGGGTTTGGATTTTTTTTTGTTTAGTTGAGTTTTAAAGGTCAGTGAAAGGGGAACTAGAAGAAAAATGGCGGCTAAACATTAATTTCATGCTGGAACTTCCCTTCAAGATCAGGAATTTTCCGTTAATAAAAAAAAATATGGAAAAAAAAGTCGTGGAATTGGCAATGAGACGAGTGTTTGAAAATTTATAGGATGGGCTTTTGTATGTTACACATTTTTGTCTGAATAACCCTACTTTAAAATAACTAAAAAAACCATTAAGGACGTCCATGAGAGGTGTGGTCTGAGCTAAAATGGACAGGTGGAAGGGGCAAATTCGTGAATTTTTGAATGGCCCCTAACAGTGCCACATAATCCAGGCTTGGTTGAAATTAATCACTGAATAGTTAGTAGCTGGGTTATGAAATATATTTCATCCTAGCTGAAAACTGCTTTGGGTAAAATTGATGTTATTCCTTAATAAACTTGTTAGTTGCACATGTTGCAGGCCTACTTAATTATTCCCAATCTCCATTAAATATTACGAATTAAGATTGATTAGGGCGTTCTGGTAATTGCTGTTTATCGTCCTTGACCGAGTTATCCAACTGGAAACTCCATTTCCCCCTACAACAACTGTGTATTTTTGGGATTACTGGGGGGAAGGGGGTATATATTCCTCATTCCCCCACCACACTGGATCCACCAGATTTAAACACTTTTATGCCAAAAATGACTTCTACTCAGGAATGTATATTTTGTTTGCAGGACCAAGTGAACCCACATGGAAAAGAAATGCATTTCAAAAATGCATACGTATAACGTAGATTGAGACACTGAAATGCATTTTAAAATGTATTTTGAAATACATTTATAAATGCAAATTTTAGAAATTGCAAATGCATTGCAAATCATTGTAAATGCATTTCAGCTCCATGTGGGAAGGTTTAAGAAGGCCTCGTATATTATGTGTGCTAGACAGGTGTAGCTGACATAATGCCAATGAATAATAAGAAAATGATTTATACAAATTAAATTCGACATTGAAGTCCATTAATAATGTCATTTTAACTGAATGAGGTTTCATTGCAAATGGACAGACCTTGGAATTGAACACACCTGAGTGTACGCGTGCTGCGAGGTTAGCGATGCAGGGGATGAGAAAAATGATAAACTGATTATGTTACATTACAGATAAAACAAATAAAAATTAAATAAAATGTACACCTGGTTATTACGCTCATACGCCATCTTCCCAACCCACCGTGCGCCACGATGCACATAATCCTTCGTTTACTTTCATGACTTGCACAGTGTGAATCCCAATTTCAATTCGTGAATAGCGGTTGCCCGTATGTTGTCGAAGTATTACATAGTATATAAATATCCTCACAGTACTGCATCAGGTTTCAGTTTATCGGTTTAATGAGTTGTAAGAAGATACACGGAATTCTACATAAACCAAGTATGGACACGAAAGGAAAGGTAAGATGTGAAACAAGTTGTATTTTATGTTTTGGATTTTTATATTGTTTAGCAAATATTTCCCAATATTGAGATTGTATACGAGGACTAGTATGAAAACGGATGCTTGAATATGCCTCTATTGCAAATAATTTCTTGTAATTTATTTAGATAGGGTGTGTGGATTAGAAACTTGAATATATACAATTTAATACCAAATAATCTCAAATCAAAGTCATATATGTTATCACATTTCGGGGGGATATGGTCCACTATGGTTCTCGTTTTTACCATAGAAATTTTTTATTTTTACCATAAAAAATTGCGTTTTTACCAAAAAAATGTGCGTTTATACCATATCAAAATTTTGATTTTACTACAAAAAAATTTCGTTTTTACCACAAAAAAATTTGGCATTTCTTCCAAAGAAAAATTGCGTTTTCACCATAGAAAAATTGCGTTCATACCATAAAAAAATTTCGTTTTTACCACAAAAAAATTTTGCATTTTCATCATAGAAAAATTGCGTTTATACCATAACAAATTTACGTTTTTACCATAGAAATTTTCATTTTTACCATAGGAAAATTGCGTTTATACCATATCAAAATTGCGTTTTTACCTAAGAAAATTGCGTTTATACCATATCAAAATTGCGTTTTTACCTAATAAAAATCAATTAGATGATTAGACAATCGCACTTTTAATGCAAAAGTGCAATAATTACTTTTTTATATTTTGTCGATTTGGGTTGAAATTTGTAAAATTTCTTGGATTTCAGGGAGTGGGTGGATCTATCCACATGATCCCCCATATATTCGGCCTTGTCTAAAATGTTCATTGTCCCCTCCCAGTTTTGAAAATTCGCTAAAATTAAAAAAGTCCCATAAAACTGGCCTAACCCCTAAGATAATTATATACATTTCTCAGAATTAGAAACATTAACTTTATTTCCCCAGAGTCAAACTGTTATGAAACAAAATATCCACTTCCAATTATGCATTTTTGTTATTAAGCCCACTCTGGCACTCTTACTGATAATTAAAATGTATACATACATATATGCAATGTTCAATAACAAATTGTCATACTTCCCATTTCCAATTCTGTACTATATTATACAAATTTGTTTTTTCTTTTATAAATTTAGAGAATCACTTGCAAAGCAGTTGTGGTTCGCGAATTCAACAAGGTGAATAAGATTACTTCATTTATGAAATTTAATTCTTTGTGCGAGTCATTTTAATATGGGCTCTATTAACTATAACTTTATTCCAAAGCCATTTCTCATCGAGGAAATCGAGGTGGAACCACCAGGAGAAAAGGAAGTTAGAGTTAAGGTATGCAAATTATTTGCTGCTATTTAGATATATGTGGGCCAAATGCAGATAAACTAACTGCCTAATTGAAAAGTTCGTTTGAGTACCCCTAGTATATGTATAAAAACTTTAAAAAAGCCAATGGAGTTATCTGATAAGATAGTTATAAAAAGAAAGACCTTTAGTGCGGAAGTACTATTGGTTTGCAAAAAAAGCATTTTGATAAATTGTCATGTTCGATTAATACAATCGATGGCCAACTACTTTTTAAATTACTTTTAATCGATCGTAGCATTTTATGAAATAGACCATATGTACATTAAACATGTACATGTGAACTTATGCAATAGTAATATACGATCAATTTAGCGATGTCAAGCTAGACATTAAAAGAAGGTGATGTTAAATAAGGATTTATGATGTGACGTCACGTGGATATGGCCATGACTAAAAAATACCAGTATTTGTTTAGTTTATATGTGCTATATTTCACATTTCAAATTCCCAATACAGAAATCATAGTTTAGCTAGTCTAACCGGTAATTAGAAAGAATTACTCAGCATTTAGTTTTTTCTGATTAGATAATATGTTCAGTTAAGCCGTCAGGAAATTTATTTGTTCAGATATGGGATCGTAACTGCCAGTAAATAAATAAAAACGCATTATCATGAAATGACTGATTTAATGTTAATTTTGTAGATTAAAATAATTCCTTATTGTTGAATTTTTCGAAAATAGGATATTTAAAAAAATATAGCATATAAATTATTAGGAAATACAATTAACTCATCATAAAGGATTTTTTATTTATTTTTTGTAAAACGTTTCTAAAACTGTTATTTCATTGATAATTAAAAAATGATAAATTAGTCATGCGTTTTGCTATAAAAGATGTAATTATGCATAATTACACTTTGAGTCATGAAAACGTAGAACCCAATAAAAAAAATAATAACTTCGTGAAAAATTCTTCGATTTAAATGAAATTTGGCACTTAGAACAATAGTGTAGGAACAAAAAGCTTTTTCCGGAAATGCAACAAATCTCGGATTTCTGAATTTTTCAACAAAAGGGTGGTGCGTCTGCTCACACTGCAACCGGAAACGTCATGGTTTATCGAATTCAATAATTGCCACCAAACAGTCCGGATTCGAATCCGGTGGGGTGGACTACAAAATTTGGGGAGTTCTCCAAGAAAAGATTTACAAATCGAAGATTAATATAATATCGAAGACTCGAAACTATGAATTAAGAAAACTTTGATTGAACTCGACCAGCGTATAATCGAGTCGTCAATCAAAGAATGGCGCGTTAGACTCCGGCTTGTGTAAAGGGCGCCCGAGAACATTTTAGGCACATTTCACAATTGATTTTTGTTCCTACACTATTGTTCTATGTAAGTGCCGAATTTCATTTAAATCGAAGCATTTTTCACGAAGTTGTGATTTTTTTTTATTGGGTTCTACGTTTTTATGACTCACAGTTTGCATGGATGGTAAGATAAATAAAAGGTGATGAAACCAATTTTAAATTTGAAACTTATGATTTCATATTAAAGATTGTCGCTGCAGGACTATGTCATAGTGATTTGCACATACAAGAAGGGACGATGCCTATGCAAAAGCTCCCTTATGTGGCCGGACATGAAGGTGCTGGAATCGTGGAATCCGTAGGTCCTGGAGTGACCACCATGAAACCAGGTAAGCCTGTCTAAACTGATTCAACCTAGGTACAGTTAAGAACATTACAAAAACTAAAATAGTGTAATATGTGACATAAGTATTTCTAAAGTTTCATTACACGGATGTTTCATCATTTTATAAATTTAGATAATTTGTGATGTAACAATGAATAAACATCCCCTTAAATTCCTATCTTAGGTGATAAGGTGTTAACTATATGCGCACCTCAATGTAAAGAATGCCCTACATGCAAAGATGGACGTAACAATCTTTGTGAAGACACTGGGTGAGTCTTACTCTAGTTAACAATTTTTGGAACACTCATTTTAAAAAATGACTTTCTAATACAAAGTAATACAAAGTTGTCAAGATCTACGTGTAATTTTTCGCTAAGTACAGCAAAAATCACATTTTGTTTAGACGAAAAGAAGCCAATGTTATTGGATTTTTGCGATGTCTTGGCTATGACGGGAAACACAAGTTTTTCAGTAAAGGAGAACCTCTTTACCATTTTGCTGGTACAAGTTGTTTCTCAGAATACACTGTCGTCCCCGAAAATTCTTGCGTGAAGGTACATCACTATATTTAAGGTTTCATTTCCTAATTATTATTATAGATGGACTTAACATTCATTTTTAAACATAATAAACAGATTGATTCCAAGGCGCCACTCGAAAAAGTTGTCCTGTGTGCATGTGGAATTCCCACAGGATATGGCGCATCCACAAAAGCAGTGCAAATCAAACGAGGGGACAAAGCTGCCATTTGGGGTGTAGGAGGTAAGAACAAAAATTTAAAGAAGCAAATATAGAGGAGAAACACAATAAAAGAAAACGAAATCAAGAGTTGAGCTCAATTTCAGTAGGGGGTCGCTCTAGATGGAGGGGACAAGGGTTCAATTTTGAGGTATAGATTCCAGGGCCCAATTCCACAAAAAAGTACAATTATTAGTGTACAAGTTACCAGTATATGGAGTTGTAGTATGGCATTCCACCAATAATCTCAGCAACTTGTAAATTATTAGTAAATGTGTACAAGTGA
>JAQGBW010002407.1:0-20050 GCA_034698625.1 Julus scanicus
CTCGACCTGGGAGCGAACCCAGCATCTTAGGATCGAGAGGCAAGCACGTAACCCACTCGACCATCGGCGTCGGCACAGGTATAGTATGCTCTGTGCTAATGTTGCATGCATAGTATTGAGCCAGAACCATGGTGCAATACTGTTACACATAGTGTAGTAAAGTAGCTACCATATTCAGATGTTGAAACAGCACGCTAGATAATTCGGTCCTTACATCGAAATGTATGAATACATCAACCTACAAAGGCTAATCAAAGAAAAGCGCCATGTAGTAAGTAGCATCTTGGAATTATTTCCAATTGCAATTTTCCCAGTGCAACAGATTCAAGAAAATATGTGATATGACCACAGGGAGCACCATGGATCGTTATAGACCTCCCTCGTTTGCATTATGCTAAATTGCGAGATTACAATTAAGGGGAGTTGGAGGTGGGAGATGTTCTCCATGCATCCAATCACTTTAGGGATATTAAATTTGGACGGCATCCCTTAGAATCGGATCAATTTTATAAAATTAAATAAAAGTCATCGAGCGATATGAACTTTAAATAGGCGCTTGGAGGGCCCTTTTGTGTGCATTATGCATCGGATATTGGAGGTTACATAAATTAAAATATCTTCACCAAGAAGAGGATAAAGTAACTGTTGTGAAAAGAGATGCAAATTGTAGCGGGTGGAAAGCAGGTTTTTGCGGTTTGCGTTGCCCGTTAGCAATCATTAGGCTAAACGAGTTTCCCCAGCCTCTTGCATCATTGTCATGACCATTTGGCGTCTTAAGACGGTTTCCCCTCGTGGCACATTAAGCCCCCATTGTCAGCGTTCATTTTTCAGGTCTCCCTGCCCGAAATCGTGAAAGGCTTCGGAGGAGGTCCTATTAATTAAGTTTTATCAAGTTGGGCTCGGGTGAAAGGGTGAGAAGAGACGTGCGGTTGGCATTACACTGGGTTGGTTGGTGGGAGGTGATGGTGATCTTGATTAAATGCCCTTCCTCACTTCCCAATGCTAGGAAAGTTGAGAAAAACTTCCATATAAAATCAATGGCGGTTACAATGGCCACAACTTGCAATTTTTATAACAGTTATACAAGACAATCAGAGGATTAACAAAACTAGATCACGACATCCATGTAAGTTAACATATTTTTTTAAGGGGGATTACAACCATATCCCTTTCAATGGGTAAATTTGCAAATACAATCACAGTCAAACATAAAAAGATTAAACAAAAATAAAAATTGTTTAAAATTGCTTTATACCCTGGTGAAAAAACAATAGAGATTTCTATTGTTATTTGGAACGTTTTCATTTGTTCCTATTGTTTCCTATTGTTTTCTATTGTTCCGTCAATACAGCTAAACCATAGAAGTCAATAGAAGCGAACAGAAGTCAATACAGGAACCATAGAAAACAATTAAAATCAATAGTGTCCAAATAACAATAGAAATCTCTATTGGTTTCTATTGTTTTTTTTTCACCAGGGTAAATCAGCAAGGTACTGATGGTGTCATTTTTCACGTTAAAATAGTAGACTTATAAATTAAATTATTATTTCAATTTTTGCCACTCACAACTTGTCTATCTCATGCTGCCACCTGCTGGCAGCGTGTGCAAAATAACGGACATTTGTCAAAATTGTATATTAATTAAAAAAATTAACATTTCAAAGTGAAAAACAACAATATGGGGCCCTTGCTGATCCATCAAACAACCAAAAACAATTCTCACCCCCACTTTAACCTCCCTCATTCAACTGTGAGTATCTTCGCAAACCCGACCCATTGAAAAGAATAGGGTTGTGATCCCTCTTAATAGATTTTTTAAAGATATTTATCTCGGTTTTGCCCAAAACTTTCTGCATGTCAAATCAATTTTTCAACACGATCTAGAATAACCAGTCATTGATAATTTCGAGTGCAGTTCCAATATTCAGAAGTAGTAGAAGGGAGGGTATATATCCCCTATATCTAAATTCTGAAGCTAAATTTTCCCTAAGACATAATTGAAAATCATTATGAAAACATTCAGTTGGTTTCATAATTTTTCTGTCATGCATATAAACAACTGTGTCGTATTAGTGTCATATTCTCATTTTTCTTGTAGTCAAGAATTCTTTTCTGTCGTCTATCGATCCCTGTATGCTAAAATCAACGGTCGATATCCTGATTGAGATGTATACAAACAACCCTGTACAATTTATTCCTGCAGGTTTATATCTCTAAACGTGAACTGCAGTTCAGGATATTAATGATTTTTTAATTAAGTTGTACATTTCACACGGTTCCCTGCTTGCTAATTGCATTGAGGTTACTATCGAAACCTAAAATACAATTTAAATGCAACCTTTTGTCAAGTTCCTAATACACAATTCATTTTATGATCGTAAGATAAAATAGGTCATCGTGAGATAAGAAAAAGGTAAGGAATCGTCTCCACATCCGTAATTACAGTAGCTAGTTGAGATAAGTGTTAAAAATATTCCGGAACTCCATTAGAAAATAGCACAGGTTAGAGAGATCACACATTAAAAAGTGATTTTAAACAGAAATATATGCGTTGTCTAAAATGAGTGTTTAAGAACAAGTACATCACTATTTTCGATGATTATATGTAACATAATATTTTTTAAATTAAATTTTAAATTAAGAAAAACATTATCGACACTGCTGTTTAAATCCTCCTTTTTCATTAAATAAAAATACTAGCGATGGATAGTATCGAGTCTGGACCTGTGCAAATAAAGTCATTTCTTTTTTTTCGTCTCCCTCAGTACTAAGTATTAAAAAAAAATGCAACCACTCCAGACTTTCTATCTAATTTAGGCTACTTTTCATTTTCTACGCTAGAACGTGGAATGTTTAATCATGAGCTTGATTAAACTGAAACTTTCATGAGCCGCATGAAGGCCTACCTTATTTTTATATTGCAATATACTCTACATGCATAATCTAATCTAGCATACTAGGTGTAGTGTTTTGTATGCATTGTACTGGATCAAAGGCAAGGTTTTCATTTCTGCAGTGATGCATAAGCTTGCTATTTTCCAAATAATTTCAAAGTTATTCAAAAAGCAGTCGGTGTAGCAGCAAGCATATATTTACCCAGACTAATCATATTCGTCAAAATTGTTCAAAATTTAAAATCGACATTGGTCACCATAAATGATGAACTAACTATAGACCTAGCTAAAGTGTAATTCAGAATTGGGGGTAAATTTTAAATTTTAAATCACTAAACCGCGTCTCCACTGCAGTCAACATACGGCAAAAATGTTGATCAACATGGTTTGTTGAAAAAAATTTCGAAAAAAAAAGTTTGCCTACCGTGATGTTTGAGCAAACTTATGACGTTTTTTTTGTTGCCATATCATGGTTTCGTCAACATGTTTCTGATCGCTTGGAAGGCGGTCCAGATCAAAGGGGAAAATATATCCACTTTACTGCGCATGCTCAGCCATATAAGAACATATGTGACAGTCAATGTGTCAAGCTAGACATTTTGTAAAATGACTGACTTAATCAGTCATTTTACAAAACGACTGATTAGGTCAGCAGTTGCAGGTTGCAGTTTTTTTTTACAAAATGACTGAAAATTTAGCTTGATTATTTATTTGACTTATTGCATGGTTAAACCTTAGGTTAAGTTAGGTTAAGTTATTACTAATCGTGTGTCATTATGTGACCAGTCATTTTACAAAATGGCTGGTTTGACACATTGACTGTAGCATATACAGCCTTGGTAGAAGCGCCATAAACTGGACGTGTTTGTAAACTGATTCTATCAACTTTTTGATGGAGACAGGTTAGCAATCATCAAACTGTTGACAAAATACATTGTTTCAGGTTTGTATTGAGTATTTGTATGTTTGGTGTTTGCATGTTTTATGTTGAAAGTTGACTGCAGTGGAGACCCGGCTTTACCATTCAAAGAAATTAACACATTTTTTTCAGCAAATTTAAGTTATCACAAATTCATAAGTCAATCTTTGAGTATGCAACGACAGTAATGCCACTAAATAACCGCTTTTAGATCATTTTCTAGAGAAAACTTGTATAAAACTCATCTGAAATGTAGGTTTAGTATTCAGTCGTCGTGTTTGGGATTTAATTTCCAGTAAATGTACTGTATAAGCTGTGCGCCAGTACATGCAGTATACAGGTCCCTTTCACGCATTCGTTAATGAATTTCCTCGCCTGTCGAGGTCTATAGAGCGTGAATGTATCCACCCAGCTAATTAAGCAAGTGGCCTCTCTAATGAACGTGACAGCAGTGGCCGTCAATTAACGGATGAAGCCACAAAGCTTGGGCACAGCGTGGATTCTATACGTACGTTTCGGATTCAATGAGTTTATAAGCTAGCAAAATTGATTCAGTCGAAAAAGGGTTAAGTAACACTCGGGCGGTTCATTATGTCAAAAGTGGATTTCATTATAAGAATGACATCTCCGCCACGAACTCGGTGCTTAATTAAAAGCTAAATTGAATAGGTTCAGAATGACCAACATTTTCTTTACATCCTACTACGGTACTCCCGATTTGAAATTTCCGCATTGAGTTTGAAACGAAAAAAACAGCTTTGTAAGCACATTAAAAAGATTTTTCCAAACTTGAATAATACGAACATTGCTTCTTAAAACCGGAAACATGCTAAGAGCACTTTGAAAAATTTTCACTCGTCAGTCTTGTTGTGCACTTTTCTCTAATTAGCATTTAATTAACGAAAAATCAAAAGTGCACTCAAATGTTTGGAGGTGCTCAGGCCTGAGATTTGGGAAAACTTTTTTTGCGTAATAGCTAATCACATGAACGCTTATTTCGGTTCTTCGATTAGTTGTACAAATTTGAAATCATGTCGTTTAATTAGAATTGTTTTGTATTTACGATTCTATGTTTATTTAATGTTTTTCTTATTCTTAAAGATATTCATCATTTGTAAAATAGCCCAGGATTCAAGTGTAAAACAAGAGTAATTTAAAATGTTTAGCCCAAGTCACGAAATGGATTTTTACTGTCATTTAAATCGGTTGAAATGGGAAAGTGCGCATTTGTGCACATTTACATAAATTCTTTCCAAATTGGATTTTAATCAGACGAAATCCATTATGTGACTTGGGTGGTATGAGAGATACTAACCTGGATGAAAAAATTACATAAGGCCATATTATGCTCAAAATACAACACATACAAGGACAAAATAACGTGAACACGTATTGGGATATGGGGTCACATATGGATGCACACAGTACATTTGCATACATTATCATTTCTTAACAAACATGCCTTATATGGGTTTATATGTTCAATTTCCGGTATGCCTATATATGAAATTTCCCAAATATGAGAAATATAATTTTTCCACCTGGAAATACCTAGTTTAAGACACTATATACATAGATGGTATCACCATAGTTGAAGGTATCACATTGCACCCTTTACACACCCAGTGAATGACCAAAGATTTAAAGGTTTTCTTGAAACCATTTATAGATAATAATCAAAGCGCAGGTAACATGTACTGAAAAACCGTTTAGAAGCTTCTTGAGACCCATAATAGAGTTTGGCCAATGTACAACATCCTCTCTTTAGAACATCCTCTTAAAATCTCCCATTTCTCATTTAATTTCCACCTTTTATAGCCTTTAATGACAGAGCTGGTGGCAGACGACAGCTTTTCGCTGTCCTCTAATTCTGCTCCAGCGGCTGATTGACGACCAGCTTAAATCAGCTTTTAAAACGCCCTTCCCAGCGCTGCCAATGTAGCTATTAAACCTCCCTTCTACTTCAACTTTTCAATATCCACAACAAGTCAATCCATTTCCAACCATGGTTGCTTTCAATAGATGGAAAGAACTTCCAAAATCCAGGTCTCCACCCAAAATAAAGCAACCTGCTTTTAAGCTTTTTAAATGACAAAAATAAAGGGCCTCTCAAAGGGGTTACGCATCAGCTAAACGAACTGTTTAAATTCAACGCTAGAGTAAACCATAAAGAAAAAAATAAAACCTTCTTAAGATGGATAGACCCGCGTAATAAGGAAATCCGAGGGAGATTACAGTATTTACGGTTCGTACTCTTATATATATGGTATACGCTCCCCTTCATAAATTAGTTTAAGCTTTCCATTGTGCCTAAATGTTTTGCATAGAGCCAAGAGACCGATGAAAGTTCCACCAATGGCAACCAACTAAGCAGAAGGAAAGTATCCATAAAAAGGCCGAAAGACATAATTGAAATAATTAAAACACGTATAATAATTTCTAATTAAAGAGGGGGCAACTGTCTACGGCAGACGAGACAAACGCGAGACTGTATTAAAGCTCGGCCTTAAAGGAAAAACAAACATAAGAAAAGCAGGGAAAATGTTGTTTTATGTGCCTATAAAATCTCCCAATGGCATATGGAATATCACTTACGATCAACGATAAGACGACTCGAGTAAATTCCACGACTATTAAGGAATTTTTTTTTCATGTGAACTTAACTTTTCTCATTATAAAAGCATGTCTACTATTTAAAAATCATTGCCTGTTAAAAACTAGGAAATAAAATTCCATCTGTTTATGATCTTAATTGTATTATTTATAGTGTATTGTGATTTCAAAGCAACATATCAGTGTTGCTAAACGTACAGTCAAGTTTATACACCTCTAAGAAATACTCGAAAATAAAATATATTTGTTGTAACAAATGCATAAGCTGAGTTTTCATTTATATAAAAATCAGATATTCTAAGATACTTTTAAAAAGCAGTGTTCATCTCAATTGAAGTATAGTATATCCTAAAGTGTCTACCTTTCAAATAAATCAATTTAGATTATATTTGTATCCAGTGTGGGACTGGGTCTAAAAATATTGGCTGTTCCCATAACTATATCCATATCTATACCCATGTCTTTATATGCATTTAATTTTTATAAGAAATAAATAAAAATGCCAAAAAATACCTTTAGTGGTAAACTGGTAAAACTATTTTTTTGTGTGGAATAAATGTATATTTAAAGTTATTATTAAGCTGCTAAAAAATAATTAACAATTTTAATAAATCGTGTAATGTTTAGGGGCACCACTTGCCATTGGGCAAGCAGACATCATGGTAAGTTACCCACGATTGAGATCTTCACTTTTTTAAAATTCCAATTTCAAACAATCATCATACAAAGTCTCCAGAACGAGGTTTCATTTAAAAACACAAGATGAAAACTCAAAAAACTATTTCTTCCATCACCAATAACGACAAATGAAGCAAAAACAACAAAAACCTTATAATGTCATGTAACTTAAATAAGCAATAAAAACAAAATTAAACCATGGTATCTAAATATTTCGTGCTTTAAAATAAGAAAAGGTAGAGACTTAAATACGAATAGATATGTATATGGACTTGTTCCCATATTCTCCAGCGTCCCCTTTAAGCTGTATACGAAATCTTCTGAATATTTTAAGTGGGATCTTAAGTCGGCGGTCAATCTTGCCAGTTCCATTACGGATTCAAAAAGCTCTTAGTTCAGCTTTCCATTTCATGTTCTCCACAGAGGTGATTGCCTGCATTACAAAGAGTCCCAAGAAGTTTCCATCAAAGGCATTTTCTCCTACTGCTTACGTAATCGAGTTATGGTAAACCGAACAAGAGTTAAGGGGTGACGGGGAAAACGTACAAGAAACCAATAAGATGAAATTCCCAGATGAAGACGTGCCCATCTTGCCTCAATTATCTATCTAGAAGAAAAATGGGCAAAGAAAGTAGAGCGGAAGATAAGAGAAGAAAAAGCGAAAAGGTCTTAAAGAAAAAATCTTACCAAAGGATAATGTAGTTAAGGATACATTCGACTTTAGGGGAAACTAAACTACAGGAATTTTGTCTGTAATAAACATGGCATACTTAACTCCAAGATCATAAAATAAACATTATATGCAAGTAAATTCTGATTTAGTATTGAAAACTGACAACGACTGTCAGCAGCAAGTATGGTCAAATACAAAATCGCCACCTGCAAACAAGAACTTAAAATAAGCAAGACCAAAAAAAGGTTGGGTATTTTTGCAAAGATTTGTACAAGACATTTATAACCAAAATGGCATGTTATTCCGTATGTTTTCCTTAACCCTAAATACCCTTTATAAAAACTGCAAAAAAAAGTTGGTATTTCTTAACTAAAGTTGATGTCAGATAAATAAATTTATTGGAGAATTGCTATCGCGTAGATATTTCGGCACCAGGTGAGCTCCTACTTCCGTACTGAAATCATGTTTATTAGCATCCAACTAACTACCTGAGCCGTGAACTCGAGAATAAAAAATTTTCGACAACAACAACGTGTGACTCACATGAAAAACAAACGACAATTTTGTGACTAGCATTTTAATTAATACTTGTGTTATGAGATAATTCCCAAGCACATCTCCTTGTCTTACATGTTTCTTTTGAAAATTTAAAGAAACGTAACATTTTAAATGGCTGGTCACAAGTAGGGGAAGTATAAGGTGGTCAAACACAATAGGATCGCCCACAACATATAGGAAGTCATCACAAGGTGATTATAAGTTGAGTTAGGGGCTTGATGAAATTGTTTAAAATACACAAGTGGATGTCATTCCTGGAATTATATGCAAATGTGGCTGAAACATAACAGTGTGATTACATTACATTTAAAATTATATGTTAATTTCATTAATTTGTTTGATTATAGTCAATTATTGTCTTTTTTTGTTTTTTTAATTAGCTAAATGGCATCGACACGCATGTGTGCACATGATATGCTTCTGGACTTCCACAAATCTTCCATTATGTGATTTCAGAATATCTGCCAAGAAATAACACCCTGATGTCTACCAACAAAAGTAAAATTAGTTAACCAGTTTTTATCATGTATGGTTTTACAACCATAATTTAAAATAATGCATAACAAAATCAGTGTTCTGGAAAGCAATTGTCAGCAAATTTCCACGAGATTGGATTCCAGAAAGTATAGTGCTGAACTTTTGCCATCAGAACTTCAAAGGTTTGTGACATTTTCTTCAGGGAGTAGTTCACAGCCAGGAAAGGGTATCACAGGTCTATCAAATAATTGCTACACGAGGGAGAGTTCCAATATGACCTTTTGTACGCCAATGCAGCATTATTGGCATTATTTGTCAGACATGATGTATCAGCAATTTCAGATGGCACATATGGATATGATACATTTATCGTCAGTCCCTCTGGCATATTTCTGCTGATGAAGCTCACTGGGCAATATCTCAAGACGTTGTGAAAAGTCGTACCCACTACCATATGCAATCATCAATACTGACAATAGTCAAATTCATGTATCACAATGGTCAACTTTGGCCACTAGGGCAATAACCATTCAAATACAATAACAATTTGATAAACCAACAAACCTTTACTAATTGAACATTCCAATGCATTCTACAACAATGTGCAATGGACCGAGTAGCTTGACCCTTAATATCACGTTCAGTTGGGCCCCTTCAACCCTTATGGCATCAGATACGATTTAATAGGATTTATAGAATAAATCTCCAGGGGTGTGGCAGAATGTATGGCAATATATTATTCCTGGCCAAAGTAAAAGGACGTATAGGAACCCTGTGGAACTACTATTACATGTCTGAAGTTAATTACTGAGGGCGACTGCAAGACAGTAGGGTCATAGCCGTGAAGATAAGAAATATATAATGTAATGTATTACCGTAGGAAGCCAATGTGAGCAAACAGAAATAAGCAATAGGGAAGATTGGAAAAAGGTCAATATTAATGTTCCATGATGGCACAGATGGCATGGAATCAATGTCGAGGGCAGTTTTCATATGTCCAACTGATCATATCGCCAGAAGACATATACCAGGATAATAAAGTTCGGGGAGAGAGTCAGGAAAAAAAATACTTTTCTGGGATTGGAAACCCAATCCGTAGATAAACAGAGAAATTGGTTGAAGAGAGCCAATATGGCAGGGTGGGGGGACTCTAGAGGATTCTGATAACATCCAACTTCACATGTTGGAATTTCAAAAACCTATACGGTTAGGTGAGGGAAGAATATGATGATGGTTTCTAGCGTACGTGCCTTGGAATAAGCTAAAAGAATAGCACGATTTGTGTGTTGCAGAATAGGTCTTCAAATGCACAACATTTCAGAGATGTTATCTGGGAGAATAGAAACGCCTGATGCGAATCCCTAATGGCATCTTCGTGATTTTCTTCTAAAAGTTTTTGCAGAAGCCTACTTTGAGATAGAAGTGCACGTGAAACAAAAAGGTGCTCCTTCCTATTAATGGGAAAAAAACAACTGCAGTAAGCAGTATTTTGTGTCACCGAACCAGTTTTTCAAACTGGCATATTTTGCTAGTTAACCTTTGTTATCTTCCAAAATTGCACCTAAAAATCAATCGTGCTAATTACAGACTTTAAAAACTAGATTAAAATTTAATTATAGTGATGAGAGGCAACATTTTCAATAAACTGCAGGTAATAACTAACTGCATAAACAGTGGGCAAAAAAGTAATAAAACACCCAATCAAGATTATATTTTTCTTTAGAAATACAACCCACAATATGTTAAAAAAAAGTAAGTTTCAGAATATTACTGGTACATGTATGCAAAAATAAATGCAAAATAATTATCCAATTAAGGTAAAATTAACAAATCTAATTTCTTGAATATCATTTGTGAAATTTGTGTCTGGCATTCCAAAATGCTAGTTATAAATTATGAGTAGAGCACATGTAGGATTATTGGATAACAAAGTTATACATATTTTTTTCAAACAATCCTTATTTCTTAAAATCGATTAGTTATCTATGTTACACAATACGTTTAATTAAATTTCCAAAGGGTATATTTAATTAAACGTATTGTATAACATAGATAACTATAATCGATTTCAAGAAATGGGGATTATTTGAAGAAAAAAAAAAAAAAACAAGTCTATAATATTGATATCTAATAATCCAATTCATATAAACTGACAATTTGGGATTTCCCAGGCGCTGAAATAGAGAAGAGAAAAAATAAATCTTTTTTTGACTTCATTGGAACTTTCATCTGCATTTATTCCCAAAGGATATCTCGGTTCCAAACATCATAAGCCTTGTATGGATATATATATATATATATATATATATATATATATATATATATATATATATTCATCTGAAAGCTGTATTCAAAACAAATTAATGCATTTTGTCTCTTAAGAAGAAGTCTTTTAGCCTAAAGAGAAAATATTTCATAGAAGAGACACAACATGGGTAGAGACCCAGACTTCCCCCACAGATGGTAAATTACTCAAAATGAAGGGAAAATTAGATCAGGGAGTGCTATTGCAGCTTCAGAGTTTTCCTACCTCATTTAAAGTCGCAGCGCAATCAACGTGGAATAACAATGAGATGTACATAGAAACGAAAATATATATATAAACATATATATCTACACAACGTATATCAAGGCTAAAAATATAAAGGATGAGCAAGTTGGCATCTATGTGACCAGAATGTAGAACTGCCATTCCATTCAATTCGCAAGGGTGGATGGATCATTGGTTGGTAAAGGATGATGGAAAAGTAGAGGGGACCATCCTCTCTCTCATGTGTGTTGCATACCAATTTCTATGATAGACCTTTTGATAGAACAAATATAGAAACCTCGAAAGGCTATGTTGGTTGTTATAAACGCAGTTTTCTCGTTATAGGCGTCCACGCAATTTTCGAAGCAATTTCTAAATGTAAAATTCTGCGGCCATTTTACCAAATGAAACCCAAAGGGGTTTTCTGCTTAATTATAATGCACAAGCTGCTTGCAACATTATCACGTATTTATTAACAAAATCGTGGTTCGCGTATATTGCCTGCTTTAATTCCCTGCTGTCTAATGTTCATTGAACTACCATCTGTTGGCGACGGGACATTAATCGTAAGAAAGGAAAGCCAAGAAAAAACATTTAATCAGTGTCTTGGAATCTAAATCAATAAAGAGTCGAATAAGATAAGTTTGTAATAAGCAACGCCCCGCTGAAATATCTAGCTAATCAAGATTTCCCAACATCGAGATTTCGTCATTAAGATCTGACTAGTTTCTTTAATTTTGGTGTACAAGAACTTAATATACAGTGAGCCTGAGTACTTAATATGTATTTTTCTTACTTTGGAATACAATTTTGCCAATAATATGGTACATTTTAAAACTATCTATGAGAGTGGCATGCTTTACTGTAACTAAATCTGTAACAACGAATTTGAAACTGCACTGAGTCACAAAAAAGTAGAACCCAATAAAAAAAATCGCAACTTCGTGAAAAATGGTTCGAATTAAATGAAATTTGGCACTTACATACAACAATAGTCTAGGAACAAATGAGTTTAAAATGTTGAGTTTAATCCAAGTTTTCTTAATTCGTAGTTTGAAGTCTTCGGTATTAATAATCTTCGATTTGTAAACTTTTTTCCAGGAGAACTCCCCAAATTTTGTAGACCACTGGATTCGATTCCGGACCGTTTGATGGCCAGTGATTGGGTTCGATGAACTGTGGAGTTTCCCGAAAACAAAATTCGAGATTTGTAGCATGTCCGGAAGACATTTTTTTAATACTACAATATTGTTCTATGTAAGTGCTAAATTTGATTAAAATTGAAGCATTTTTCACGAAGTTGTGATTTTTGTTATTGGGTTCTACTTTTTTATGACTCACAATGTATATTTCAGTATTCGGTACAATTATTGGTTAATTGAAGTTATTCAGGTTACGACCTAACTGGCTAAGTTTTGGTGTGTACGAGAAATAATAGACAATATGTTTATAATGATGGTTGCCATATATGGACTTTTTCGATATTTTATCAAATAATAAAATATTTACCAAAATAAACATTCCTATGAGAATTCAATTCCACGACCACATTTTAAACTAAAGAATTATAATTGATAAGTTCAGATGTTGGTTTTATTAATTTTTACAAAAATTTGAACATGAACATGAACTTTCTTTCCAGTATTAAGAATTTAAGAGCCAACAAATCTTGTTAATTAAACCAAAGTTGATTTCAAATTAACTATAGGTATAGATTATGAAATAGGCATAACTTTAAACATGCAGTTTAAATTTACTAATCATACATAGGGAATTGCTACATTCAGTGGCCGCAGTAATTGCAATGTCACAAATTCATGACTACATAATAAGCTATAAAACAAACCTTGCAATTTTCGAGAAAAGGGATCTATAAAATAAATCATAAGTTTTGGGATCTATATAATAAATCATAAGCTTTAATACCCGTGATGTTGATGTGCACAAGATTATTTCAAATTTGCCTAAGGAGGTTGGCATAATGTATACTTCTACATTATACCTAGCATGCAAAAACTATGATGCTATACTTGCATTGTATGACAAGGTTGTAACCTGTACTTAAATGATGTTACCTCGGTATTATAATTGAATTCCCCAACTTTATATGATGAGTCCTTGGTAAGTTATAATTATTGTAATACGGAAGGCACCATAGGATGGCCATTTAACCTTATGAAATCCATTTTAACCGTTTCAGCACACATGTTCTATTAATCATCATTTATAGGATTTTTTTCTTTATGCATGTCAGACACAATCAGATCCAGAGATTATCCTATTGTAATTTATGATTATAAAAACTTTGTATACGTGCAGATGATTGTCCAGCCCATGTCCATACATATGTATGGCCACGACAAGGTTGGATTAAACAAGTTGACCAAAGAATGTAAACAATTAATTCTCATTATGAATTTTAACTAGGTTCATAGCTCAACCAGTTATCATTTTCTTAAATTAGCTAGCGAAGGATGTTGCTCTCTCACGCACACAATTAAAAATAATATCTTTTGCTTTTCGATATATTAATCTCCCAATTAAAGTGTCCGCTTATACAATTATGAGTGTCTTCATACAATGCTCAATACACCATTTAAGATTATGAATAAGGTCACGTTAAGGCCCATTTCTAGAAGATAAAAAAACCAAACCTGATAGGCGTTCATTAGTAACACTTTTTTTGTTGGAAAAACAACCTGTTTATCTATCTAAAATTCAAATCTGGAAATAAATTTCAATGATAAAATCACAAAAAACAAATTAAACATTCATGTCTAAGTAACAATTGTTTCCCTGCAACCAATCTACGACTAAAAATAAGCTAAACATAGAAAACCAATGAAGCGAAATATTCACAAAACAGTTGGAAGCCTACTGAGAATTAACCACTTAACCATCCTAATCATTGATTATCCTCACGTAGGCACATAAAAATGAAATGTTTACATATTTGAATTTCAACTACAAGCCTAGCATACATATAATCCATCCTTCTCATCTTTTATCAGAAAGATACACCATAGTTGATAAACGATACAAAATTAAAATGCAGGACAAACATTTCCCTAGGTGAAACATTACAACACTGATTATGTTTTGAATTTAAATTCAAATTTAAATTCAAAATTCCTTAATATGAACCTTTACAAAAAATTAAAGTATCATTTTAGTTGAATTGTGCGTGGTATCCAGTAGGTATAAAAATTTGAAACCTTTGCAAAGAAACGTTACTGTTTCTAGTAGTGTTAGAAACATTAGTGCTGACCCTCAACCTCCATGATACAATACCACCTGATCATGACTAGCCACTTCCCTCTCACAGTTTGGTATACTGCTAAAGGAGATAGATGTAAGGGGGGAATGTGAGAACATTACTTTAATACACCCTCACCAAAGTGGGAGGGGGTACTTTTCTAATTGAAATTTCACCATCCCCCTCCCAAAAAAATTACAATAACACACTTTTACGTCATTTTTGGGGATACATACATTTTTAGGCTTCCACTCTATACCTAAAGGTTACCAAAATGAAACATTGTTAGGTTTCACCCAATCAGACTTTAAAGATACCTGTTGAAGACACTTTTATGATACCTCAAAAATAACAATTTTAACCTTATATAAAACTTTAAAGTTACAAACACTTTTGTAAGGAAATGTAATTTGTTAATTTTTGGATGGCCACAAATTAGAAATACAAGACCCCCCTTACCATCTCAATCAAATGCAGGTCATTCATGAGGGGTTAAAACACATAGTTAGCAATTATGTAACCACGCGTATAGTGACATCATCTAGTAAGACCCTTAAATTAGACCATATTTCTAGGTTAATTCGCCGAACTTCAAACGTAAAGTAATTTGGGTACAGCGTCCCCGTAATTAGACTCGTTTAAACCCCTTTTAAGTTCAATTTAAAAGCAATTTTTGAAGTATTTAAAGTGCGTTTTTCTCCACCCATGAGCTGCAAATTTAAAAACCAGAATATATACGGGATGTTAAGAATGGGAACAAAACTTTTTGCCACCAACCCACTTACGCCAATTTCTAATTAAAATGTCAATAAAACATATCTCGCAACCCACCAAAAAGCTTATCAAGGGTTTGCAATCCAGCTTTCTCACGGTGGTAACAATATGAATCTTGATCCACGAATCACAGTACTTTTTTCTGGGCCATTAAACCCTCGCAACAAAATAATGGTACACTAGGACATTCCCGCGTTCTCCAAGCTGGTCAGCAAAGCTGCAAATGCATATAATTTCTTTTATGAATCGCAGCAATTATAGATCCTTGCTTCCTGTGCTTCATTTCCCCCCCCCCCCCCCCCACGCCATATATAGAACCTCCAGGCGTTTGTTTCAACATAATCGCACCCTTGCTTGGATTCTGGCTTTTGGATGCCCATGCGTGTACATGTATTTCTCGCAAGGACTCCATGCATGCTTCAATAGTTTTTTTTCCCATTTGACCCAGTTGAACCAGAACTCAATTAGCACGACCTAACTTTCCCATTACGCATTATGGGATGTCAGGACTTTTCAACATGGACCCAATGGTGCGTGCGTTTATTTACAAAGGATGTGCGCGGTTGTTGCGCATTACTGCTTGTCTTTGCCCTAGGAACAAACCAAAAAGATCGTGTGTATGAAACTTCACAGATGCTAATCTACTTCAGAAGTACAGTGGAACCTCGGTTTACGAACGATGCTTCAGTTTACGAACACAGTTCTCTGGACCACCAATCAAAGTTCCGAGGTTCTGTAATTGTTTCACAGTCGAACCTGCCTATCTCGAATTCCATGGGAAGGATTACAATTTCGAGATAAACAGGTTGAAATGTCTATTGTATAGAAATTTTTTTCCATTATTGATTATGTATACATATTAAAAGAAAATACCTTTACGAACGACATTTTTTTTATTAATTTCAAGGAATAGTACGTAACACGTGTTTCCAGTACATACTTACTATATGTACTTAGTTGGACAAACAAAAAATTTTATGTGTGCTATCTATTAAAGGAACACCGATTTTTGAAATTAAAATTAAAAGAAAATACCTTTACGAACGACATTTTTTTATTAATTTCAAGGAATAGTACATAACACGTGTTTCCAGTACGTACGTACTATATGTACATAGTTGGACAAACAAAAAATTGCATGTGTGCTATCTATTGAAGGAACACTGATTTTTGAAATTGAGGCTTGTTTGAAATTCGAGAAATAGAGGTTTTGGAAGAACATATTTCGTAAAAGTACGGAATTCCAGAAATTTCTAGTTATAAAGGATTTCGAGATAAACAGGTTCGACTGTACTATTTTCAGCAGAACATCTTTGTTACTAATAAGTTGTACTACATACAGGTAACATAAAAAATGTTATAATTTCTAAGGATTTAAATTAAAATCGATATTAGTTTCAAAGATATAGCCTAAATTGCAAATAATGGCAAAAGTTCGTCTCTTGTTTTATCCACGTTAATTGCAGATGCAATGGATGTCGATTTGAGATTTAAATCATATAATTAACAACAGAATAGAGTACAATAATACAAATTTTCGTAATTGAAACAATGATTGTTAAAGTAAATTTCTTAAACAGAATCTGCAGATGAACTTGATTCACAGCAACGTCAGTATGACGACACCACGTGGGTGTCTTTATTTCCTATAAGTTCGGAAATCATGGATGTATTGTATATGAATATAAAATTGCTTTCGTCTAATATTACTGCATATTTATTTCCTTTCTGTATTATTTTCACGCATAAGCCATATCATGTCCAAAAAATTACAGGACAAAGAACGCATTTGGGAAAATTTGATTCTGTTAACGAACTTTTCGGTTTACGAACAGGGTCGAGGAATGGATTAAGTTCGTAAACCAAGGTTCCACTGTATAGGAAATCAGTCCGAATTACGACATTACTATTTAAAAAGCTTTATAAACATATTGAATAATCCAATGCAGAGCAATTTTGCATGCACCTTAGAAATAGTGATTACAATACGTTTAGTAACAATTTGAACCATTGTTCAAATGCAGAACATGTTTAATATTGTGGAAAACATTTTGCAACGGAATAATGTTTGTCCAACGTATTTATTTCTGATAAAAACTAAATGATAGACTTATAAGGTAGCTGTGAGTGGGCCCCAAGGCAACACAAAATGTATATGTATACCCAGTTGCCAATAGCCAGACTAACCAGAATTGACTGTACTATGAAAAAGTTAATGGTTTGCTCACCTGATCTGGTCTGATTTGCGGAGGAACCCACGTGTATTCTTCTAGGGCACATCCACTGTCGTCATCCGACTGGGACAGTCGTTGTGCAGACTCTGCGTTGAAGACAGAAAGTTTCCCAAGAAGACGGTCCGTTTCCGGTGAAGGTCCGCACGCCGTGGGAACCGACACAGGACCAGAGTTGGTGGTGGATGTGGACGTGTTCATGTTCCCGCAGTGTTCCTCGCGAGGGCATTTGCAGTTGCGACACACTTTCCTACAAGAATCGAAAAACGGAAATTATAATAAAAGCCGTGGCGAAGTTTAGACAAACTAGTTCCCGAGCTGACAAAATCTGTTCTCCCTATGCATTTGACATATCTATTCACCAAACAAATTTATAGATACCCAATCTAGGTTTTAAGACGAGTTTGCCCTAGATATTCCTCAAAGAAAAATCACCGCCTCATTTAAATCGGCTGAATACACAGAGTAGGAAACAAGATACTGTAATTCAATAAAACCATGAAAAAAAAAAACAACGTGGCGATATTGGTCACTATACCAATTCCCCGACTTTTTTTCCCAGATTTTTCTGATTAACAGAAATTTTCTGACATCGAAGGGAAATTCCAGCATAAAATTTACGTTTATTATTATATATATTGTATTTTTCTGTCGTAATGAAACAGTCATGTATAATATCAGTAACCCTGGTAAAAAAAACAATAGAAACCAATAGCGATTTCTATTGTTATTTGGACACTTTATTGGTTTTAAATGTTTTTTATGGTTCCTGTATTGACTTCTATGGTTTAGCTGTATTTACCGAACAATAGAAAACAATTGAAACCAATAAAACCAATAGAAAACAACGTTCCAAATAACAATAGAAAACAATAGAAATCTCTATTGTTTTTTTTTCACCAGGGAATGTATACACGTAATACATGATTTACAAAATTGTTCATTTTGTGCCTGAACTTTGTAACATGTCAGCACACCACCAATTAGGGAGGACCAAGTTACTGCACGTGTACTGTAAAAGTGAGAGGGATGAAGGAGAAAAACCATTTCATGACAGTTAAGTGGTCCAGAAGTTAGTTAACCACCATAATTTCATCGGACAAACCAATTCCTTGAAGATAATTTCACAGAATTCGGACATTACCATTATCCCCGAACCCCTCTGCGGGCTGCTTCAAACAAACGAGATTTTATCACCAGACTGTCCACATGTTTACGAGGGACAAAGATCATGTGACCCCGTTCTTCATTGGAAATTTAAGGAGAAGGAAATCCCTGTTATATCAACATGCTGAATAGGAAACTGCTATAACTCGCAAACATTTTTTCGCATGAAAATAAGAAAACTGACGACTTCTCGGTATCTCGTGTGAAATCGTGAAACCAAAGTACAATACACCTGGTCAAACACATAAATGTGAACAAATAACAGCATTGTGAGCATCCAACAACAGGAAAACATTTTACAAAAAAAAAAAAAAAAAAAAAAAAAAAAAAAAAAAAAAAAACACCATGCAGTGAGACGATTCACGCCTCAGCACCTCAATTACAATACAAAGTTTGCCTGGATTGAGATTCAAAAACGGCTGATTAAAAGTTATTTACCAGGGTTTATAGGTGTCTATCCTCGTGGGTCATTCACACAAGTTTACCGCCGGCGTTTTAGTTTTATATACAATTTGTAAGAGAGATGAATGTTACTTCGTAAATTGCCAACATTCAAAATCAAAACAGGCAATTGGGATATGTAAAGCATGTAACACATAAATAGCGATTTTTGAAGTGAAACTTCTATAGGCGCGGTAAGGAAAATTGGCCTGAACGTGACGGAAATGAAACGCTTCGTTTCTACGCGCATGCGCCGCGTATAAGTAGCAGAAGGCAACCAATACTCGCTGGCGTATTTTATTATATATTACACAAACACAGATTAATCCTTTAGCTAACAATTAGCATTTTGTGACGGTAGAAAACGAATAAACCGGCAAGAAAAGTGTTAACAATTAAGTAGCTCAACCATTAATAAAAATTTTGGATGAAATTTTTCATTTTAAATTGGTCAGTCTACAACCAGATCAGGCAGTACTAAATTTAATGACCCTATTGTCGACTTCAAAATATAAGGTATATCAACTGGCTTTACTGGAAAATCGATTTGACTATTAGGTACAAAAGAGCATCACACATTTTCTACAAATTCTATCCTACCCTTACTAAATATCTTAAATCCCTTACACTTCATCTTCAATTACATTTTCCCCGCAGGGGATTATTTAATAAAATAAATATTATTTTTAAAATGAAAACAAAGCTTCTTGCTATGCTTACGAATATGGATTGCTAATGCAATGTCTTTATTTAACTAAATCATAGCTCCAGTCTAAACTATATATATATATATATATATATATATATATATATATATATATATTTATTTAAATAAAAA
>JAQGBW010002408.1:0-20041 GCA_034698625.1 Julus scanicus
TCAATGTTTGTAAGTGTATGTTTGTTGTGTATGTTTTTTGTGTGGTAAGTTTCTTTTGGTGGATACCCACCTTTATGTTCTTTCATTTAATGTTGTCTTCAGTTTGACGTCGTCACTATAACCTTAAGAACGTTATTTACTAATCCATTAAATAGATAACAAAAAAGACAATGAATAGTTTACAAATTACTATCATATTAATTAAGCAAGGTTACAGATGATAACCTGAAACATTAACTTTTCATTACCATTAATAGTATACTTTACATATCTGATAACATATAGTTCTGAAGATTATTAATCAACCTTTTTTAAAAATTTCAAAAAAGTATGTTTGCACTTGGAACCTACAGTTTATTTAAAATAAGTGGAGAATTATCAGCAAATATTATACTGTTCAAAAGAGAAATGGCACACATGGCTTGATCTCAAATAAATGCAGTAAGCAAATTTTCTCAAAAACAGGCCATTAGCTTAATTAACATATATAACGGATTAGCTTAATAACGGATAGATACATATAAATTTAAGTAATAAATATGGACATTTGAAAACGAGAAAACTTGTGCAGCTACATTATTTCTAATTATCCTATTAGAAGATCGGTAAAGCCAAATGAAAAACAACCATTCACCATGCAGATTTGAAAGACATTTTCAAATAATTACTTGGAAGCAGAATTTGATCTACAACTAACTTTCCTAACAGACTTTATATAAATCAAATTTCAAGATGAAATTCTCATTTTTGCATACACACGTCTGCATGCAAAAGGAAAAATTACATGGCAGAGCAAACCATGTATACCATCACCTAACATTATTCACTATACTTCACATTTCATCAACTTGACCAAGCAGATGAAGAAAACTTATATAATCGCTTGCCCACCCCCTACCATACGGGAACTTGGTGCTGACTGAAGGGCAAGATAATTGAGCTGAAAATCTTTATCAAAATTTAAGAAAACCCTACATTGGAATTGAACTAGATAGAAATGCATAAAGTTATGGTCAACAGGCATTAGGGAAAGTCTCAAAAGGAACAGAGTGAGTAAGTCATCTTTGATATCCTCTATTGATGAATGTTTAAAAATATATGAAAACTCCGTCCTGCATGTGGTGTCACACCATGGCATGTCAAACATAATTCCAACAAAAATTACCAGGAACTGTAAAACTCTTTAAGTAGCATTAACAAAATGTACGTCTTAATAGATTTTGAAGTTGTGGCAAATGTCATAAACTCCACGTTTAACTTTTATATAATAAAGTAGGTCAAGGCTGTAAATGATAGCACCAGAAGCCCGGACAGATAGCCAAAGAATGTAATAGATCCGGTTATATCAATGGTAAACACAAACATGTAACATACCAGAATCCATAAATTAAGTTACAAATGAAACTAAAAATGCATATGCTCCAAAAACGTAATCTACATACATATGTAGCAATGGACACGTAACCACATGACCTCGGGAAACGTTAACAGGTCACTCACCTTTCTTTCAGGCTTGGCAATTTCTGGCAGTAAACTGCAGAATGGTTTTATAACCTCCAGGAATTTGACTGAAAACAAATTATTGGTTATTATTACTCCTGAAAGTCTTAAAAAATGCAATCAGCCCAAGGGAAGAATTTGCATTTTGATAAGCCTAAAAGGATAAATGAGGAAGTACATGTATAATCTACAAAACGAACACGAATGTAATGCTTCGGAATCATCTTGAATGTTTAAGAAATGCTATCATAATTTAACCAAAGTAACAGTTGATTTTTATAAAAACAAAATTGGTAATTTTAATTACGACACATTTGCGCTAAACGGTAATTATGGGCCGCAACGACCAAACGTTCATTTGCCACGTTACCATCTTGTCACATCATCCCAGACCACCGAAAAATAAAATTGTAGAAAAGAACGCCATAACATTAGTAAAATAGATTTACTTACTCGTCATGGTGATATGATAGTTTCAGTACATCAAATATTAGTCAAATAATTAAGAATACTAGTAAACCACAACCTAAAAAGGTTTCAGCAACGGGGCACAAATCAAAGACGACTACTCCACGTCGCCGATGGAAGAGAGAAACGAATTGGATGACGTCAGAGAATAGTGGCCCCTCAAATACCTGTTTCTCGCTAAGTGGCAACTGAATTCACACAAAATCTTAATAAAAGCTAATCATTTTAAATGAGATTTTTAAATTCCATAATTTATCAGAGTAAATGAAGTATTGTCTGAAAAGAGCATGTTATTAGATATTTTATATATTATTTATAGTAACGATCTAGTTAAAGGTGTCATGGTGGTCACATTGTATTTACTGAATGGTTTGACATGGCGATTCTTCCAAATAGTTTTTTTTCAAAATTGATCGTTGATATTTAGGCTAAATTAGTAAAAATTGTTCATAATAGTCAGTTTAGAAACGGAAGTGGTATAGCCTAGATATAAAGCAATCAAGTTCTATCAACAATGAGGCATTTTTATATGAGAATAATGCAGTGTTCACCTTCACTTGGCGACCTGACGACCACCTGCTGGTATGTAGCAAACGTGCTGGCCATAGAATAATGATACCTTTTATACTTGAATTAACCATTAATTGTAAGCACATTGAAAGATAACTGTTGCAAATGAGGCACAAATAAGCATAATTTTTTGTGTCAATTTCCAGGCATGACCAAAACTAATAAATACATACGAAAACTGCGTATTATTTAAATTATGTATTGTTATAAAATTAATGATAAATCTAAGGTGGTTAAATGATAACACTAAAATGTATATTTTAAGTATTTTCATATGCTTCCTGGAATGTTATTACAAATTCTAAACTGGGTGTCTAATTGTTAAGGACAAGCATGTAGTGACTCATTTCCTTTACAGCCCAGCCCTTATGTATATTACCTGCAAATATAGATAAGATAATTATTTTCCATAATTCTAATCGTTTGAAAATTAATTTTTGCAGGTTAAACGAACAGAATGCGTTTGACATACAAACATGATAAATAGTTTACCGACAGCAGTTGGCCAACCGGAAAACATTTCACAAAATGCGCTTTTATTGCGTATTTTGCGTTTTCTTCACTTTTGTGCGATGGAAAACCTGCAGCGTTGAGCTGCAGAGTAAAGCCTTTATGGATGGTTCGATTATCGATGAACATGCAGATTTACTGCATTTGGTTCAAGACGGTGGGACAGAAAACAGGCCTGGCATGTCAACCGCATCTTCGGTTTATGTCAGTAATGAAAATAAAAACAATGAGATACCTGTATCTAATGGGCCATTTGATCTGGAAGTAGGACTTGCTAAAAACTTGGCACAAATGGAAATACCAGTGCGCATAATTACTAGTACCACTGCTCCAGATGTGGTTATGAGCAGTTCCACAGTGACTGAACCCATAAGTTTGGTGCCATTACCGAATGTAAAGTTATTGAGCAAGCTAGTTACACCATCGCCGCACAATAATGCTCCAATGACCAGTTCACCACAACTTGTGCCATCTGAACTTGTTCAAACTAGTCTTGCTGAAGCTAACTTAATGCCAAAAGCCAACCCGATATCTGCTCGCATGTTGAACATTCCACACGACATAATTATGACTAGTCCAATTAATTCACCGAAGGGCATCGATGAGAAGTTGGAAATACATGCCACGCCCACAGTTGTTAGTTCTTCCAGAAATTTGGAATCGTATATTTTCCCAGAGCGCGACATTACCATAGTGCCAAATTCTACACGACCAAATTTGCAAGCCAATGGTAGGTAGCTTCATCAAAGATGCATTGATAGTTTAAGTTGTATGTTTTAAAAAGTTATAATACCAGATACTGGATGGAGTCCCATTTTTGTTTCAAACAAATTCATTTGTACATTTCGTTCTTCAACAGGCACAAAATCTGTAAGGGTGGAAAAGCGCACAAACAGTCATACAATGGTGATTGTTCCCGCTGTAATAGGGGTGATAAGTGTTCTCTCCGTCGGCTTAATGGCTGCCCTCTACCAATGGCATCAAAGAGGAAGGCGACGTAAAGTTTATCTCACCCATCCAGGAGTACCACCAAAGGATTTTGCTGAAGATACCGGGGTACGAAGTCCAGTCCTGCTTCCAGACGAAATCGAAATGCAAGTTGGTCGGTCACAAAGTCTACGGGTGAGAAGGGCAGTCATTCTGGCCACTGATCCACCGGTCATAGAAGCCGATGCCATAACGCTGAACGTGGATAGCGTTACGAATGTAGGATCTGACGATCTTGTGACAAATTCAACTCCTCCTCCGCCTCCATACCGAGAGCCACCTCCTTATCTACCCGATATGGTCATCGAAAATATCCATGCTCTGTAATCCATTTCCTGTCGTTTAGTCACTGGAACTAGAAAGAAAGTTATTAACATTATTTCCATTTTAAAAATACATTCCAAAAATGCTTTGTGTAAACGTTTTTTTTAATTTTGTAATTTTATATGTAGTCCAAAGTAGAACAAATATTTTAAATGAGATTTTAATGTTATTTTTTTTAAACATGTATGTAAATAAAATTTGACTCAAGCTACATTCAATAAATATTTAGCTGAAAACTTTGTTTACCCTTCTTGATTTTCAGCCAGACTAGCATACAATTTGGCAATGCTTCCGTCTGCATTAATACGACCAGAGAAATCTGTATGTCTTTTTGCGTGTTCAGCATTCACCCGACTTGTCCAAATGTTTAAAAGAGAGCGTGGTCCTAAAATATTTGAATTATTCAAGGTTACCATTGACTTATACTGGTACAAAAACTTTAAGGATTTAATGCGATTATGGATAAGCAGGTTTTAGAGAGAAAAAAACAAGGATATGGTGAACAAGTCCCACAGTAACCGAAACCCCTTTTCCCCATGAATTTGCGTTTACATGTAAGATTAACTCTCGCGAGTTACTCGTCATGCATTTCATATTCCACAAAATTTCCCAAACTTAGCTTTAAACATTAAAAAAACCCTAAACATAAGCATCTCAATAGCTGCTCTCAAAATTCGAACATGGCTCGTATTTTGCGAGCTGTTATCAGTGACAGCTCTCGAGCAGGAATACGCACATTTTTGCATGTGCTACATTGAGAACTGCATCTGGAGAGTTTCTCTCACGTGGAAACGCACCTTAATGTCAATGGTTCCACGTTAACGTTCTCTAGGATCGTAAACTCGTGAACAATAAGTATTTACCTCTTGTGGAAAGGCTTATTTTATTAATTATAAAGGTATTTTCTCTTTAAACTTCCTACATGCTTAGCAAACAACACCAATTAAACAAACAGATTGTCATGCTTCATGTGTGCATATTCCAAATTATGTTTAAAAACTCACCTGATGTCTTGCCTTTGGTATCTTTTAAAGATGTCTTTATTTTTTTAATAGGAGGAGAGTCTGTCCTTCTTGATTTAGAAGCTTCAAACGAATCAGCATTACTATTGAAATCTGACTTCTCTCGTTCTGTCATTTTGCTATACCTAATACAAAATTGAATGTTAGCAAATGCTTTTTTAATAGCACCACCACCACATAAACAATTGCTTTCTTGTATCTTTACTTGTCAAGTTCTTTCCATGCCAATTCAGAATCCCCAGTTTTTCCACTTTTCTCTTCTTTAACAGATGACTTGTCACCACCTTTTCGTGTTGAAGACAAGGTGAGAGTCAGCGAACCAGGAGAAGTAGACGAGACCTTTGTAGTAACTTCCATGAATGGTTTATGGCACGTGCGCAGGCATTCGAGAACTTTAATGTGACCATCTGTGGCACAATGTGCTTTCACAAGTGTTTCCAACTCATTCCATAGTACTCGATACTGCTCCTCTCTATTAAATATAATCACATGCAAATAAAATTTGTGATTATGTAAATATGTGACATTTTTTTAACATGACTTTGACTAAAAGGCCTTGCAAAAAACTTTACAGGAAATGCAATGCAAAGTCATTTAATGTAAAAACAGAATTAATAACTTGTATAACAAGAAATTTACCGTTTTGGTCCTTTGCCCCTTGTTCCCATTGATGGTATTGGTAAGGCATCATTTCTACTGTCCATTCCAACCAATTCATAAATAACTTTATTACACTCAAAAACATCCTCGTCAGATAACTTCTCTTTCACGATTAATGACAAAAGTGGCTCCAAAACCTTTTAAGTTAAAAAATATCTCAATTAAAATTAGTTTTTGGTACAACAGTAATTTGAATTTCAGAATTAATATATATAATAGTCTCACGTGAGTCATATTGAATATTGTTGTATTACTTATTACCATTGGCCAATACCTCGTTAATCGTTCTAGATGTCTTTTCGCTGTTAAAGATAATCACAATTACTCCTGTTCTATTTTTTTCCCCACAATATTACGTTTGTATAAAATAAATTACCATTTTCAATCGGTTGAGTGTCCCCTTCCTGAACTACTTTTTTAATAGGGCTTAATTTCGAGGATTTCATAAATTCCCCAAAATCCTATAATAATGATTTGTTTAAAAAAAATTTTATAAAAACTATAAATAACATGTAAAAAAAACAAAATTACTCACTCAATGGATTTTCATTATTACTAATAACAAAAAAAAAGACCTACATTAATACGGTAATCTGTGACACGCCCTCCACATCCCTCACTTATAGATGGTGGATCTTCGAGAATTGACCGGGTCGTTCCCAATGTGTGGATAAAAATTTCACCCCCGTGGCTTGCCAACATGTGCGACATCACCTTGGAACCTGATTTGCGTGGCATTTCTAACATGACTGCCCGACCTGAAATTAACCATGAATTATAAGGATTGCTAAAATTATCAGAAAATAGAAAATTTCTTAATGATAAACGTAAATTCTGCTACCGTTCAAAAGAAAATTTGTTAGGCAGGAGGACGGTCTGCTGTTGACGTCCATTGGCGTGATACGAAACATACCAGTACAATACTGTAATTCAGCTAAAAAAAAACAAATATTAAAACTGAGCAGGGAAGAGGACGATAAGTTTGTAACATCGCTTCCATGCTTACCGATTGCACTATTTCTAGGAGTACACCACTTTAGAGTTACAGTTTCATACTCTGCACCCTCCTTCAAAGCTCGTATGGGGACACCCTCCATTGTTCCACTGCATCCTAAATTACAAATGAAACTGGAATAAAACATGCCAAGGAAACATTCAAAGAACTTTAAGGATTATATAATACCTGATTTTACAAGTTCAGTGTGAGCTTCACATGGGTGAAGTAACTCAACATCGTAATTTGCAGACGAATTAGCATTTTGCTCCTCCTAATTCAAAAATGAATATTCAATTAAATTTAAATTATTTTGTCTGTAAGATTACAGTCTCTAAAAAAGAAATTAAAAAATTCCGATACACCAAGCTTTGCTAGAGCATTACAAGCTCTCAGATATTTTAAGTAAAAACAAAATTTTAAAATTGTTTTTAGTTTTATGAGTTTGCTAAACAATCCGATGGAAAATTCAACTTTTAATTTAAACATGCCTTCATAGGTATTCCAGTTACTGTGGTTGAAGCTAAATTGTAATGCCGCAGCACCAGCTGACAAATTTTAGTAGGTAAATGGCGTCCAGATTTAAGGCTATGGATCTCGGTACTGATCAATGAAGACATCTAAATGGAAAAGACAATTTAAAAGTAAATATTAATACACGCGAAACTGAAAACAAAGAACATGTATATGTTGAGAACTAATGTATTAAAAGCTAAATAATATGTTACTCAAAATTATACTTTGATAACTTAAGATAGTTTTTAAAAATGTACCTCTCGTCGACCCTTTTCAGTGATGGTAGATGGGACTTCAGTAGGGTGTGTATGAACTAGCACTAATTCACAAAAGTGAATAGGTATTAAGCTAAATGAATAAATAGACAATTCAATGAATTAATTGCACTTTAACTTTAAATTAAGCATCTTTTTCATGATTTAAAATGTATATGAAAGACTGACTTATCAGTGCTTGCAGCAAGCTTATTATGTTGAATAACACTGTCCAAAAAGCATTCTTCCAGGGATTTGGCATAATGATCACTGCAAACAATGCATCCATTATTAATAATAATAATACAAATTATGTTTTACAGTCATGATATACCAGAAAGGAATAGTTTTGATAATGTTTAGAATTCAAACTAACCAATCCAAACATATCATTTAATTCATTAAAAATAACATAAAGAATGACCCTCTCGGTAAATGTAATTTTTTTTTAGTTATTTGGGTAAGTACCTTAATACCCATTTAAAAAACCAAAAAACATGGGTGTATCTACTATAGTTAATTACCTTTTCAGATGAGTAATGCAAATGATACGACCTCGATTTACTACTTTGCTTGCACTTTCAGTGAGTGCTGTTCGTTTTTCGTGTTGGACGTCACTGCATTCACAAAGTGCTTCAATAGCAGCTGATATACCATGCATTATATCGCATTCCTTCATTGGTAAAGAAGATGAAGGTGGGCCCAAATTTGCAAGCTGTCCCATTAACTTTAAAAAAAAACAAGAAAATGCACAAGGATCAACACCCTATTTCCCTTCACAAGCAAATATTTTGTCAAAAAATGAGGAAAGAGATTATTATTTACCAGGGCAACACTTTGATCTTCTGGGGTCCAAGAATTCAAGTTTCTTGCTTTATTGTCACTGACAATAAATCTTATCTGTAATAAATAATTAACCTTTATTAATGGTTTCACTACTTTCTTCATGCATGTATGAAAGCATTCTGAATCTATAATGTAATCATATCTCCAATTATGGTAAATCAACACTTAAGTATTAAAAATAGCAATTAAAATGAAATACATCTACCAAATACATTACAAATAAAGAAATCTCCAGTAGTTCACAGATTAGCAATGATTAGTTAATTTTATTATATATTAACTGGTGTAAGACAATTACAATTGTGAAAACCACTAGAGGTTAATTTCTCTGAGCATCCTAGAATGAACTAGTCCTTTTTCTTTAAAACATGGCACACTAATTTGAAAATTTATACATAAAGCTTTGTGGATGGTTAAATTCTTCGTTGAAATAAAAAAATATTTTGTAAGTAGGTATCGGTTAAGTGCCTACCAATCTGTCTTGTGAATATATATCCCAAACAATTCTGCAATATTCCACAGCACCTTCCACACTGCATGTCCACAATGATTTGGAAATGGGTGCCAACGGAATTATCCCAGGCTGACGTTTTTGAGTGAAAACATCAAATTCCATTTGTTGTCGGCATGATTCTAAAAAGTATGGACTGTGATCCAGAACGAAAACTGTTTTGTGGCAGGTTGGAAAAGTCATCTTGTAAACGATAAAGGTTCTGCTTCCTATAAAGAAAAACGGGGAACTTAAAAGCGAGCTTGATAAATCATGGACTAGCATGGACAAATGTCATACTCATTTAGATAATATTTTCAATCAAGAAATGCTTAAAACAACGTCGTTTTTGAATGGATAACTTCAATTACATTTAAACTAACAAAATCAAAGTAATAATTCATTATTATATTTATACTTATCGTACATTAGATTAAAATGTTCTAAACCTACGAAATTCCGCAAGCACTCTCCATAGAGCAGACAAGAATTTAAGGGCAGGGGTCTACCAAAAACTAATGTCACACTAGAATTCCTCCTATGGGGTGATCCATAAATTATGTCACACTTTTTTGCCTCTTTTTAAACACCCCCCCACCCCTAGGTGTGACATAATTTTTGAATGGCCCCTATTAAACATATAAATTAATAATTAAAAATACAAATTAATAGCTAAAAAACACAAATGAATAAAAAAATATACAAATTTTCTTATGTCTTCTGGCTGGTAAATAACATACATAAGGATCTTTTTTAACAATAAATTAATTTTTTTCAAGTTTTTTAAACTTTGAATTCCCAATTTAATTAAGATCTAAACTTTCCCCATCAACAATAAGGGCATTTGTAATCGCTTAGCAAATATTTTATTTACGTTCAAACCAATCAAGGCCACTACATTTCAAATATGTTTCATATTTTGTCAGGATCCCACACTGCCAATTACAAAACAACAGATCTTCCCCACTCAAATTGCAGACCCCATAAAATGTAAGAAATATATAACAAACAAATATATGCTTTCGTGAATAATATTTACTTTATGAAATGATGCTATTGCCATATTCGTGAAAAAAACCACCACAGCGGTTAAACAATCAAGCACCAAGCTTATATTAGAAATCCTTATCTTTTACAAATCCGAATTTGTGCTTTTAATTTGAGCATTTACATAGGCAAACTGTTTTTACCAAAATCAGATGTTGCAGCATGTGCATGTACTATATTTGGGTTTTTCTTCTTTTTAAGTATTAAAATAGAAGTTTTGGTACGTACACTGATTGGAAAAAAGCTGTTGTAATTAAAATGTAAGTGGCTGAAACTTTGGACAGTAGCCAGTACTGCATGTGTCAAACGATAATGTTTGATAGTTGATGAAAATTCGCTTTTGGCATTAACCATAAGGTGTGAGAAGTCGAGCATAGCCACATTTTTCGGGTGAAATGCTTCAGTCTTGTTATACCTAGTAAAACGAGTAATGCCAATAATTTAAACAATTGAAGTTAGAAGAGGAAGGAAATCAATATGAAATCTTTAAATTATTCACCTCCAATTTGGATTAACTTGAGTAAACCTCGAGACCCCAGTCCCAGCAGAATATACATCAATATGCACGTTTACATCTTAAATAACAAAAGAAAATCGATAAAGACATTTCATAAAACAAATTTATAAATGCAGTTTAGGCCAGATTTGAAAAATAAATTAAAAATTAGACAAAGAATGCAGCAAGGCAATATTTATAAAATGAAAATAATTATTGTACACTTTAAGCATGAATTTAGAACATAACTAAAATAAAATTTAAAAAAAAAAAAAAAAAAAAACATGACTTGATAGCTGTTAAATGACGAAACTATCAATGATTATTAATAAACATCTTAAAGTCAAAAGTTTGAGATAGTTTTTCATTATCCTGTCTTCATTATTAATATTTCAAAATGTCAGAATATAGAATTAAATGCATACCATTTTTATAGAACTCTATTTTATGAAGTTGATGCAGAGCATGTCCTCCTGGATAATTCAACCTTGATATGTGTAAAAGTAAGCTTGTAGTTCCTAAATTGAACAGCAAATGAATGCAAGCACAAATAGCAAAAATAGTTCTCCAAGCAGACTTCAGGCGATTTTCCCAACTGAAAATAAAATAATTAACGTGTAAACATTATACACATTCAATGTAATTACAACTTAAATATATAGTAAAAACATACAAATAATGGCAAGCTCTGGCAGCTGCAATGTTGAACAATGGAAAGACATAGATTATAAATCTTAATTCCTTATGTGGTAGAAATGAGTAAAGGGCAACAAATCCTAGAGCTGGATACAAAATCAGGCGAATGCGACGATCCACCCAGAAGCCAATAGGCAATAAAAGCAAGCTGGAAGACATAGCTCGTGGAATTGCAGAGTAAAAATACCATAACCATGGAGATGTCTAATACATTTACGAGTGAAGGAAAATTAAGAAAACGAGAATAATGCACCTATCGATAGATCTACTGTTTTTAATAAAAACAAAACCTTTATAAATGTAACTTCATTAACACAGATTTAGTAAGGATACACCCCAATCTGAGCTTTTATTTTCAATAACATTGAATCGCAGAACTTCCCCTTCAGGCCACAAAAACCTTTGCCAAAAAAACGAATCTACAGCCACTGTGGTTGCTACAAAAATAAATTTAAGTCAATATTTTTCAATAAGGACAAAAATAATTACAAAAGTGAAATTCGCTTATGGTTGGTACTTACCTAATATAGCTATGCCAAGTGGTATGCTACTGCGAAACAATGTGATGATTGTAAGTTTTTTAGATGTTATTTCTGTAATTATGATAAGTCCCAAAAGAATGATCAATTCAAAGCGAAACACTATGACTGCAATTCCTGAAGCTGCAATAAGTTTCCAGTGCTTGCGTTCCATCCAGTAATGAAAAGCCAGTAGAGCTGATTCAAAACGGAAGAAGAAAGTTTTTAATTCCGTATTCACACATGACATATTTGCTAATATTGTTTGAAAAATTTAAAAAATACAAATTCCTGTCAAATCAACTCACTGGGTATTAATCCAAAAATATTAGGCAGAGGTCGGCTGAGGTAATACATAAAGTGGAACTGGGTAGAAGTAATGGCTACTAACCAAATGGCTACGTTTCTGCCAAAGGTACGTTCCACAGATAATCGAAACTTGTGGAAACTGGACAAAACCAGCATACCCAAGACTATGCGCACTGAAAAATTAAAAATATGGAATCAATTGAGAACTACCATAACGGTTATGGCAAATCATTCACAATTTTGCTTTTCTCGCTGTTGGTCTGTCATCCTTATTTGAAAAAAGTGCCACTTTATTTAGAGGGCTATGCTCATCTTGGCTTACTCTGGCCTTCGTTATTAGTGATGATGTTCTGTGCATATTATTAAAAAAATCGTCCACACTATTTCAAATAAAATACAGGATTCCAGAAATCTGTACAAACATGAGTCAAATGAATGTGACCATTTCCCAACAACCTACACTCTTAATTTCCAGGCACATATCCAATTAAAGTGATTGATGATGATCTGCTATTTGCTGAGATTTATGTCCTGACCCAGTTCAGGAGTATAAATCACTGGGTAATCTGTACCTGTCTGCAGACCTGTAATGAAAACCCTGACAGCTGGCTCCAGGAATGATTCAGACCTAAAATGAAAACCCTGACAGCATTGATGTCAAAAGACTGGCCACAGATGCATCAACAACAATGTAGCTAGTATAGAAACAAATATAATAATTAATAAAGCGTACACTTATAGTCCGCCCACTACTCACCTACATACTGGGCGATGATTTTACTGGCCTCTAAATAGCTAAGTATCGCAACAAATGGTGCTGCAATTGTGGATACTAACAGTGGACCGAGAAAAGTTCGAGGCACAACCCCAGGAAATTCCAAATGGTCATACTGAAATACAAGAACCAATTGCATTACCTGAGCTGCAGTTAGCTATAGACACGACCACGTACTTATTGAACATAAAATGGAAATATTGCGATTACGAAAAAAACATACCTGTGATATATTAGCTCTGTGATACAGAAGATCATGCATTGCTTGCAAATTAAAACTTTCTTCTACCTTCGTATAAGGACACAGAATAAGGTGTACAACAGCGACCAGTGCAAGAAATAATTCCATCTAAAAAAGTTTAAAGCAGACGTTGTTTATAATTTGCCATGACCAATCAAATTGGATTTCATCAATAATTACCTTATACTGGTCGAGGGATAAATTTCGTTTCAACATGTTTGATTATTATCTTACAAAAATCAGTTTGAAAAGTAACGAAATTAACGATTTGAAAACCCCATTTTCCAAATGAGCAAAAATGCGATGCTAGCGACACTTGACGGTGATATTTGGAACGTTCGCTATTTCATTTCTCGCGGGAATTTCAAATATTGAATTTTTTATTTTTTATATTTCATCTTATAAGCAAAATTGTTTATTGGATCCACATCACGTAGGTTTTATACACTATTTTAAGCATGCATGCAACATGGGACTATCAGACAACCTCGATTAAATGCAAACTACAGTACATTTTTATCATTATCGATTCAAACCACTTTAACCGGTTAATCATATGTCTTTCATCATAAATAAAATTACTCATTTCAATATGGCCGCCGTGATCAGAAGATCGGCTGCTATCATGCTCTTGAAAGAGCGAAATGTAAATGCAGTATTTAAAAATGGCCAGCTTGGATTAATGAAGGTATGGCACGTACGAACAGCAGTGACGTTGCCAGCCAATAACATGTTGAACGGTCCTGTGGGTGAAAAAATGGCCATTTGGATGAAAATGTATGAAGATTTCGTTGGGTTAACAGATGTTAAAGTGGCTCACAATCGTGTGATTGCGGTACGTATCAGCTTTAAATTATGTGATATTGATCCTAGGCGTCACCTATCAGGCTATCATCTTGTAAAAACTTCAACATTATCAATTTTATATTAGATCTGACAGGCATATACAAGTGTCTACTTGTCCATGCCTGCCTCGACACTTTCACACTTTCAAACATTTATAACTAATATCGATCATGCTATAAAAATGCTACAATTATAGAACTTATTAATTTTTACTGAAGATAATCAGTTAAACTTACTGAATATGAAAAAAAATGTTTTTATAAAAATTTTAATTTGAAGTTTTTAGTTTTATACATTTTTTAAAATTTTTTGTAAGTTGTGGAAAACTTGACATGTTGCTTATTTTTTTTTATAGGCTGAACAGAAATTCCTAGAAACTCAAGAACACCGTCGGGAGCGGCAACTACGAATACAACAGATTCAAATAAAATTAAAAGAGATACAAGCATCCCTGGATAAAACGTTCCGAGGTGATGACCGTTACCTGCAGCTTGTAACTCAAGAGCATTCCATAATCAAAGATGAACGTCTATTAAATGAAGAATTCCAATTTTACGAGAAATCTGAAAGGGAGTACTTTTCCGCACTGTCAAATGCGCTTAGGGACAGTCACGAACGAGAAAGAGCCTATGCAGAGAAGACAAAATACTGGTCAATCATTGGATCCGTTTGTGGAGCTATCATTGGCATTTTGGGCACATCCATTAATAACTGGGTCAGACTGCGTGAATTGCGAGATCTTGTGAAGGAATCGGCACAGACCAAAACAGCCCTTACTATTCCTACTCTTCAAGAACTTGTTAACGATGTCACGGTCGCCCTGAAAAATCAACAGAAAAATCAGATATCTACAGTCAATGACTTAAAAGACTTACTGGGGACTGAAATACCAACATCCAAGTTGCCTAAAGAAATTCTGGATTCTGTGCACAATCTAGACACAAAGGTTAACAAAGAATTTTCCGAAATGAAATCGCTGCTAACAGCTCGGCAATTAGTAGCAGATTTAAATGGAGAAACAGAAGGACGTATTTCTGGTGCAGTTGTATATGTTGGAAATAATGTAGAACAATTAGTCAAGAATGCGCAGAATAATCTAGAGTGGAAGATCAAAGTGAATTCTTTAGCAACCGTTGCCATGATTTATGGTGCATTTGCAGTGTCCATTCCGATTTTATATAAAATATTTGGTGGTGGCGCATAAATCTCTATTGAATAAAGATTAATAAATTGCATGGTTACTAAATTTTGTTCCCAAAGAATCGAAATTTCTTTAATCATTGTATGCATACAGCTCTCTAGCATCATGTGGCAAATATGAAATGAGAATTTTGTGGAATTTACCACATTGTATGAATTTTACATATGAAACTGAAACAATTTACATAATAATGGCCTTATCGGCAGGTGAAAAAAATGGCACCAACCATTAAGTTTGCAATCATTTCATCATCGTGGGCGTTACAATCAGATGCCAATGCATTAATTTACCATTACCAAAATCAAGGAACAAAAACCTGAGAACTTTTAAATATGTGTACAGAATTAACTCAAAGGTCTATGGACCCTATATCACACATAACTTTGCTTAGGATAACGCTTGCTGCCTGATTGATTGCGCGTGTTAAGCTTGGCTTCCACGTTTGTCAATAACTTAACGAGAAAAATTCTGTGCATTTAATTTCGATTCGTCACTTGCTTAAAGCTGATAAGTTTTCCTCAAGTCAGAATACAACTTTGATACTTTTCATTTTAGGATGTCAAACGTTCAACATGTCAAAATGGATTTATCTGAACATTCTGTCAACAGAAATTTCTCCAAAGATCATAATTGCATTCATTTAAAAAAAATGCATAAAGAGTATGGAAATTTCCCATTAAACCCTGAAGATCAACTTAAAAAACGTGTTTTTTTACATTTTACAACAAGGTTGCAACAACAAAGAATGGACATACAAGATTTTGACAACAATAAAAAAAGCTAATGGAAATTCCAGATTTCTCAGTTTCATAGGACATTCTGTTACTTTAGACAAATTCAATCAAAGATTTAAAAAAGTTCTTATTGAGTTGATTCATTACATCTTCAAATAGATGTTTCAATTATTGGTAAGGATGGTTTTGGATACATTTAATGTAGCCAAAATGGGGGTACTCAAATAGAACCACAAAAATGTCGCACATGCATGCAGTTAACCGGTTAACCATGGCCATAGCAAATATGCTATCCCTCTTATTTTAATCAGTCTTGAATTTGTTGAGTTATACCAATTTAAGCTCAGAGTAACAAATCCAACATAAAAGCAACAACAAATTTTCAAACTTTCCAGAAAATTTATCGAGCTCTTTTGAAAAATTATGATATTGGTCGTGGGAGTAGTTTGACCATGTTCAGAACGCTTGTTCATAGTTATAAATAACAATGGACAGCAACGGTTTTCAGCAAATATGAACAAATAAAAACACAAGTTGGTCCGCTAAAACGGAAGTTTTGTGGTCGTGTTATGAACACATCTCGATAATATGGTTTGGAACAGTTATTGAACATACGACTTCAGATTGTGTCACAAAAGGCAATCAACTTGTGGACATTAGCAGAACTGCTTTATACCGAGCTAGGTAGTTTAGTGGTAACGCTATATGTCTGGAAATAGGGGAGACCCAGGTTTAATTCCCGACCGGGTCGTCAACCCTGACTGTGGTTTTTGCGGTTTTCCTCAGTTGTTTCCAGGCAAATGCTGGGGTAGTTCCTCTAAAACTCGGCCGCGACCGTGCTCCTTCCTCTCTATATTCTTCTACTTTCTATTTCCTTTGCCTTGTGTATTTTAAGGACTTGCGTATATATGGGGATGTATATCCCCGGCATTGTGTAGGCCTGATCTTGGTTGTTTTCGGGCCTCTAAACTCCAACCAACCAAAACTGCTTTATTCTAATGTGCATGCACACCTTTTGCTGGCTAAAAGTTCATTTGAGTACCCCTAATATTAAAATAGTCTCACTATCCTTACTTATTGAGTTGTTAAAATTGATAAAAGGCATTTTGGGATGTGATTCCTTAGTTGAAATGCCGTTTTCCTAAATTGAATTTTCTCATCCTTATGATAATGCATTTCATTTAAAACTGAATTGCTTTCGCTCATTGTTAAATGTGATGGTCAGAATGATGCATAATTCCATCTCAAACGTATGTAATTGAATTAATGCTCAAACCTATCTGAGTGAATGTGGTTCAGATGTAATCATTCATTATGTATTTTTTGTCTACAACATTTCCATGTGCTTCATATTTAAGATTTAAGTTGAGAAATCTGCTATTCTCAGAATTAGGGGTGACAATCATTGATCCTGTGATGACAGTGTCCTGCATAACTTCCAAGGGATTAATGTATAAAAGTGTTTGTTGCCAGTGGGTCTCCCTGGAAGAAAGCAATTTAAACATTATATTTGAGTGTTAAATTGGTGTGAAGAGCATGACAATTCGTGTGCAAATTTGAATGTTAAAATAGGGGTAGCATAACTTACTCGTTATGTGGGGCAGTGGAGAGGAGAATATTTCCTGGAAAATCTACTATGAACCACAAAGCAAATCCGTGGATTATATTATGACCAAAGCATCTCAACTGAAATGTTCCCTAATTAAATGAGAGAAATATTACACTTTGGCAATGTTGAATGCAAGTAGTGTTGGAAATCGGGTAATGAACATGAACTTACTTCCAAGTGCTGTAGCTGTTCGGTTGTTATAGTATATAAATTAAGTTCGAACACTCGATGAGGACCTGACATTAAGCAACTTGGCATGATGGAGTTGATGTGTACTCTTTCTTTAGAATATGACCAGGAAAACATAGAAGAAATAATGCATATAATTATAGATAGTTATTCAAAATCTTAATTAGTGCAGAAACAAAGGGATACCATTTTTTAGTAAAGATATCCCCAACTGTCAACTGATGGTTTTAAATATTTGACACAGAACAAAAAGATATATTATTTCCTTATTAATTGTCACAATTACTAAAAAAAACGACTGAATTATTTTGATACTATTTAGGAAAATCAGAAAAAGATGTGTGCAAAATAGGCATAGTTTTGGAAAAATAACATTTAAATTTATTAAATTACTTTTATGTTAATAGAATTTCTGCGTACCTCAATGACATGCATGGCTGTATTCAAAATAAACCATTTGCAACACCCTCTTATATTAAACTAAGCCATATTTCATAATCTGTTGATATCAGCAAATTGTTAATACATGTAATTACAGTTTACTAACCCATTAGTTTCTCTTTGGCAAACGGTACAATAGCCGATAAGTCTACAGAATAATAATCTTTGAAATTGGACCAAAAGTCGACCCTGAAATCGCAAAAAAACATGACGTCATGAGGATCACGCAAACTTTTATTATTCTAAAATAATATTAACGATAATTTTCTTACTTTTCCCGGTAAGTATCACGATCTGAGAAGGGTGCAATGTATATAAACCCTCGATGTGGAAACATATATCCTCCCTAGTGAGATGCCATATTTCAATAAAAATTATGATTCTGCGTTTTTGAAAGAACATTCCATTTGTGCTTGTATATATAACCTACCTGATTTAGCCACCTGTCACGTGCATAGATTAAAGAAGGGAGCATAGCTTCATACAGCAACATGTACCCCTAAAGAAGAGTTAACAATAAAATGTCAAAAACCAAACAATTTTTAGTTAATTGTGCGCAGACCTAAAATTGCTGCGCATTTGATCAAGCACCTTATCTGATTATCACATTGCAAAAGTCTAAATTCTCACCATCCATTCGCTCACAATGATGTCCACTTTTTCCGGCAAATCGACTTCCTAATTTGAAAAGACAAAAAAGTGAAATAGCAATTCCCTAGAATGGTTAAATAGCTTCATTCACAAACAAACCTCAATTTTTCCTTGAATCACTGTGATTTTATCATCCATTCCATTACTTTTAACAACAGCCCTTGCCTGTTGAGCAATGTCACTTGCATCAACAGCATAAACTACAAATATATTATAGGTAAGATTGTACAACATCAAATTATATATGACAAGAAATAATATTAATACAACACTAACCTTTTCTAGCTCCAGCATGTATACAAAAGATGCTCAGTATTCCTAAAAACAGAATTCTAAACTTGATTATATTTACTAAAATAATTTTCTAATAAATATTTATCCCAAGAACATTAATAACTCACCAGTGCCACAACCCAAATCTAAAACTACCTTTCTGTAGAATTTATCATAATTTGACAAAATGGCTCGCCTTTGATAAAAAATGAGAAGGGGAAAATATTAAGTAATCAATTTAACAAGAAAGAAAAGTGGCCCTCAGAGCAGTCTTACCTGTAACCAAATGTCCTCACGTGGTCGCCTAACATGTCTCTATGTATATCCAATTCACCATAAGCTCTATAAAAAAATTTAAAGTTATTGAAAATGAATAAAAAATTGTCTAAAAATACCATGCGAGGTTTACTCTTACTTAAAATATTCCTGATCACATCTGTCCTGAGCGCCATTCTGACTCTCAGTTGTCATTCTATGAAAAAAGGAAATCGTTTCAATTGTTAGATTGTGAATAGCGAAATTCACCACGTTTTTCAATCAAGCAAAATGGTGTACAGAAACGTTTTGTTCACTTATTTAAGTTTAGACTAAATACAACAGTGAAAAAGTTTGCCCAACATGCCAGTCATCAATCAATAAAGAATCGATCATGTATCGCCAGCATATTAGCCAAAGACTGGAGAGGCGAAATTACAGTAGACTGCTTGGATGCACTAGTGGTAATTTAAGTGCATTTGCACAAAAAAATACAGCTCTCATAGAAAAATATTCTTTTCAGCTCGGCTAACAGCAGCCAAGTTGTTTGTTTGTTTGTTTGGTTGATTTTTAACGTTGGCCTATTTCTGCAACACGAGGGCTAAACACCAACGCCAGG
>JAQGBW010002409.1:0-20040 GCA_034698625.1 Julus scanicus
CTGGCGTTGGTGTTTAGCCCTCGTGTTGCAGAAATAGGCCAACGTTAAAAATCAACAAACAAACAAACAAACCAGAACGTAAAATTGCCATGAACCTGTCTTTGAGATTTGAAAGCGTTTTTTGTCCATTTAATTTTTAAAATTATTTAAAAAAGGTTATCCAAAAATTGCGTTTGAATTGCTTTTATCAAATTATGAGAATGATAGTAATATCATTTTTCTTTAACGAAATTTCACTTGTTCATTATTTTTCCGTTATCAAACAAATTGGTTTTACCTTTGAGTTTGACTCAATTTGTCTGAAATTGGTGTACCTAAATGGTGCGGATTTTTTTAATGGACTGCAATGTTCCCCATTTGAAAGTTTTTTCCAAAGGTGTGCTGGTATTCAACATTTTCATGCAATCTGGCAACATTGGTTCTTGCATCTGGTTTTTACAGGACAGCCAAACACGCATTTTTCAAATAATGCAAATAGTTTTAAAAAAATATGCGAGGTCATGTTGCCAAGCTTTAGCGCTTTTTTTTAGCTTACCACAGAAAAGTTTCCTGGTGTGGTCATGGGAATCCCTGTCCCTAATGGTTTCCGAAAATCTTTACAATGGTTTCCAAGACTCTTAAAGGGATTCGGCAAAGTCACACTGTTTCCATTCAAATTGCAAATTTTTTAATATGTGATGAATTTCTATATAACCCAGATTTTCAAAAACACTTAGGAATCCTCAGTATTTTTCATGTGACTATTAAGTATCGTCGACCTTAATCAGTTGTCCACTATAGATCCAACCATTTATTTGGACTACGCGTTCGACTCGATTTTCCTGAAGTGGGTGGATTTAAATTTTAATGAATGGCACAGGTCGATTATATTTAATTTCAGCATTTATTTCAAATAACTCAGAAATGAAATTCCAAGATCAAAAGTTTCTAACCCAACATGTTTTTTATAACCAGCTTTCAGCATTGTATTTTCAACAATATTTGATTCCATTAACAACATTTCCTTACGTTCACACTAGGAAAGCATCTTCCAATTTCTTGCCCCTAAAATGATTTTTTCCCTTAGGCCGGAACCAATACTGGACGAAAGTATAGTATTCGAGACTCCCATACACGCTGTATTTCAAGCCTCTACTCCCGCGAGTTCAGAACTCTCAGAAAGCCCCTATATCGCTTCTGCAAGACGACCCCTACACCTTGGTGGCAGGCGGAGTGTCGACTCGGAGTCGTTCAACTCCTCTTACACTTTGTTTCGCGAGAGAAATCCCAATGGAGCTCAGTATAGGTGAGAATAGGGGACTACCCCAAAATCCTTGTGATGACCGAACATGTGACGTCCCTATCCTTTATGAACGTTTTGACCAGTTTTGTCCTTCAACGTTATGCGATAAACCCATTGCAGACGGTCGAGGCTCGTTTTCACTCTCTCGCATGAATTCCCAATGTCTCGTTATTTGTTTTATGTTGCATTTTATGAGCTTTTTTTTACGATGCACGTTAATTTGCTAAATTTTATTTTTAATATCTTGTTAAATATCACGCTATGGTGCAATGGGCGAGAATGGCGTATGGGCAATTTTTTGAGACTTCGTTTTTCCAGATTGTTTTACAACTAAATCCACCTTTCTTCCCCATTTCCCCATTACCTATGACGTTTTGACTAACTGTCCTTGCACTGTCGTTAAAATAATGACTACATTTAACCACAGTTTTGCATGCGAAGATATTCCAAAAACCAGCATTAATGGATGATACCGTTTTTTCTCGTGTCCAGATAACTTGCAAATCAATTCATTTTTATTTTAAATTATAATGCGACATTTTGAAAGTATATAATATTAAGTTTTAAATTATACAAACAACCTGTAATACAAAATATACAGCTTGAAATTTTAAACGAAAAAGTTATCGTTAAAAAAATGCTGTTACATACAGTACATGTATTCATTATACTTACACATGTGTAATTTTCTACAAAAAATCACATGTGTATTTTCACTTGTTTTACATGTATAATGTAATATAAAGTCAAAATTGATTATACAAATTGAGGTCTGCGGCCATCCGTATTATCTGAGTTGTCTGTTATCCGAGGTAGCTAGGCTCTGTAACTACTAGCTCTGCTAATCGAGTTTACACCGTACGTAAAAATAAAAGTTTTAATTACGTACGCATTAGTATTTTCAAAATTGCTCAGGACAAACATCACATTTGTGTAGCAGGTAATTGTTATTAAATAAAAAGGTAACCTTGGTTTACAAAACTGTAAAATACATCCACGCTAATCTGTGGCTGCTTCTATTTATATATTTTTTTTAAAATCACTTAACAAAAAACAGTTTTATAAATATGATGGACCTGAGAAACAAATGGTTTTGATAGAGACGTTATCTGGTAAAACAACTATATTCAACGTTTGTATACCCATAAAGCTGTAAAGCAAGGTCATCCTTTATATAGTCTAACTATATAGAAAGTTTTCCAGCAAATATGTTATCTGATTTGAAAGTAAGTAATAATGTGCCTGAACTAATGTTGAATTGTGACACAATAATTATGAGGAATTTCGTTTTTGTGAATGACCGCATAAATAACCTGCAACCTACATAACTGCTACCTGCCGACTTATCATCATTACTATTGTTAGTGTGTGAGAATCGGGATGACCATGGATTTTTTGTGGTTGCTTCATTATGATAAATCCTAAATTAGGTTAAGGAAGTTGCTACATTACATATCAATTTATTCTTCGCCTTTTTTAGGATGATATAATTAATATTTCCTCATTGTAAATGGTATGTTGCAGACAGTGCTAATTTAGGAAAATGTAGCGAAAAGGGTTGTCCTTGTATATTAAAATTATTCTCAAGGATAGCCTCGCTTTTGGGTTATGCAACCTAATTGTGGTTAGATCATAAAATTAGCATTTGCAGCCTATCTTTGTAGAAATGTGTGCATTCGTATATTGATCTGCAGGATTAAAATGTTAAATTTTGAAAATTTGCTCAGCATTTTTCATAGCTAATAAATGCAATGAAAACAACTTCGAAATATAGCTGTCTTCTGTTATTGGCGAATAATTGATTTACGTTATTATAATTTTAAGCATTTGTCTGCGAATTGAATCTTGTTGTTATTTGTAGGGTTTTATATAATTGCGGTCATTTCATAAGCTCAAACTTATCCCATGTTGCAAACACTTGTAAGTCTTAATTCGTGTTGTGCTACGTTTTGGTTTGGCTACGTATAAAGTCAACAGTGCATCGATTAAAGCCAATCTTGATAGAATAAGTAATGTTTTGCCATTTAAGGGCCAGATCATCTTTAAAATAAGATTTCCCATAAGTTCACTTGCTGGAACATTTATACTACTATGTTTTTCTCAAATCTTTAAAAAAATATGGTATGACATTACAAAATGAAAATATGGAGATAATCTGCTCTATATTGGCAAAAATGAAGTTTTAAGTATTATTGACCAGCCGTGTCTGATACCCAAAAGTGATTTTTTGTACGTTCGACACTATGTTGGCTTGTTCGAGGGTTGTTCCATTGACTCGTCTTTGATTCTCATTTTGTTTTAAATCTTGGATATTATTTTTTGTTATTTGTATTTAGAGGTTCTATTGCAAATGAGGTTTTTATGTATTTAGCATTGACCAAGTAAACTAAAAACCACCCGTTTTGCTATTTTTTCAGTCCTGCAAATGCCATGAATGGGGCTTCCACGGAAGTCACTCAAGGCAAGAAGAACAGCTCCACGTTCTCCAAATGGTTCGAGATCATCTTCCTAGCCTTTTTAATTATCGTGGGCTACATCTTCTACACGGAAATCCAAACTTATACGGCAGCCGAGCAAGAGCAAGAGTACATTGATTCGAATGCGCAGAATGTTGCAGGTGAAGTTTAATCCCTCGTTACTTTTGGGCTAAATTCTGTCCTTCCTACTCTTTTCGTGTGCTTGAAGAACGTGTCCGAGTGCTCACTTTGCTGCAAATGCCGTCGGGATTTTCAGCCGGAATAATTTCTTTGCTTGACGTCTTTACAAATTACAAAGGAATGCATAAAGTGGGTGCTGAACTTGCGAAGCTCAAAGAAATCGCGTTCAGCATGAATTTATGTCAATCAGTTATCGTCTAATTTGTTTTTTTGTGCGATTTCTTTTTGCTTTTTTATTCCTCGTTTCTGTCTTGAAACTTAATAAATAAATAAGATGATAATAACCGTAACGGCATTAAAATCCTAATACAAAAATAAATATTTTACAAATGCAGAATTGTTTTGCCTGCTAGTGTCTCATTTGGTTAAATATTAAATCAGACGTTAAAGCAAACTCCATTTGTTTCACGTGCATTCAAGAAATTAGTGGAGTTTGCCTTAACATCCAATTTGGAATAATTTTCAAATTTGCTTATTAGACATGTGTAACAAACGCCCGCAAACAAAAGAATTTTGCATTTCTAAAAAATTGTTTCAAATAAACTTGTTGTTTATAATAAAACTACATTGCGTTAAAAACTTGCCGATGTTGACATGGACTTTATCATCTTCTTTACCCAGAATGTTTCAACTTAGTTAGAATTGCTTAACATTTTATTCAACTTTATATTTTTTTTATATTTATAGAACTCAGAAGGGTTTTATAAATATATTTATAAATAAATGCATGAGGGCTGAAATAATATTTATATCATGGACTAGGGTGAGTTCATATATTGTAATTTAATAAACGTTCGATTTTTGCCACCAACAGCGACTCTGTGATTGTCTTGAAGTAATGAACAAGCTAAACAAAGGTGGTTACAGCATTGCCGTTTGAAAATCCAGGAAAGGAATCCCCTTAAAATAACAATGGTAAGCTTAACTTGAGAGTAAGATTGTACTTTCTAGTGACCTTCCCCCAATGCGAGGTACATAAATAATATTTCTGCGTCATTTTTTGCAAGATGATCACAATCGAGATTTTTAATGACTTTTCCGTAACAGTTTAGTAATGAGAAAAGCACAACGATGATTGGTTTATAGTTTATTGACGTAGAAACATTAACTTTAGTTGCTTACAAATTTCATTCCAACGCCGTTGCGTTAACATTTACACGCTTATAAAAAGTGTATTGAAATTTTAATTTCATCACAAAAATAGCTTATAAATATTTAAGAGCTGTTGCTGTAATTGGCAAAAGCTTTGCTGATCGGCAAAAATGAATAATAAATACGGTTTCCCATACGCATAAACGCTTTTTTTTGCAGGGGAATGCTTGTCCAGGGCTAATTATGATATGTGGGGTTTTTTAGCCAGATACAATGATCGTAATATACCTGTATTGGAAATGAATGTTGAAATATATTCTCGTTATGACTAAATTTGCCTGAAATGGATGAAGCGGAAGTTGGCTACTTAATTACAGCTTTAGATCTAAGTGATACATTGTATTGGAAAAGTTAAAGGAAGGAAAATGGAATGTTGGAAGTAGTTAATGATGTGGAACATTCATTGTTTTGCTTTGAAATCGCGTTTCTCAGAGGCAATTTGATCCCTGTAATCATAACAACGACTACTTCTACATTTATATATGAGAATTCTTGTGGTTTTAATTACTTTTGTGCTTGCCTACTTATCATGCCCATTAATCGGCATGAAGCATTATAATCTCAACTTTTTTTGGTAGAATGTCACAATCTGATTGTACGATGCAATTTTCGTTTGTGTACTTGTCTATAAGCACTATCTAATGGAACATTAGGCGAAATTGTTCATGGCATAAGTATGCTTGGATCCTGTTTTCCTGGCTGTCATTTCTAAATAACTGTCTAAACTCTTGTTCCCTGATACTCAAATGCGTAAAGCAAAACCTTCAGTGTTTTGTAATTTTTATGCGCTATAACAATTCATAAACTTTAGAACCAACTTAGAATAACGTCATGATTGTCGTTTAGTTTTTGTCCGTTTTGTGGACTTCATTTTGTTGTTTAACTTTGAAAAACACTAACATAACTATCTGAAATAGATAGAATTCCAAATTGAAGAAAATGTTAAAACTAAGGAGTTTTTTCTGAACAAATATTGACCATTTATGTTGGTTATCACTAAGTTTTGGACCTGGAAACAAAGGGGATGTCATTAAAATAAATTCTATTCTAATTTAAATTCTAAGACACATTTTTGTCGGGTCTCGTGACTCAAAACAAACTTATAACATTGGGAACTGAACGACTATTGTGCTCCATAGACAATGCTAGAAGATGGTGTTAGGCATGATAGTATCCTACTTAATTGTTGGTATGATTACATCACATGTAAGGACCGGATAACCACGCCATTCTGTAACTATCACGTAGTGAGGATGATTCAGGCTCGGATGAATAGACCTGTTCGTAAACCTCAATTACTGTTGAGATTTCCAGAATATCATGATGACTGCGAGCGTGCCGATCGGAAGGCTCCGTAGTGCCAAACTAACGCTTATACCGGATGTGCAGTCAGACGTGTCTTCCTGTAAAGGAAAACGAAATTTAAAGCAAAATGCTCTGGACATCTGCAAACATTCTATTATGTAAAAATGTCAACATTATCTCACTAAGGAGCTATTGGCAAAACAAGTCATGTCCAGGCTTCGCCGTTTACGGTATCGTGATTCCATAGTGCAGGCATCGAGCTCATTGGCTAGGTTTTGTGGTAAAGGAAAATGGTAGTCAGTATACTAATAAATAGGGAAAATTGACGCCAATAAAGGATACTCTTTTCTGGCTTGTGCTTAGTTAGGATTTCTTCGCAAGGAGTTGACTGGCACAAATTCTTTGCAGTTGCTACTACAAGAATCAGATTGGTTTCTTGAATCTTGGTGGCTCTGAATTCCCTGTATGAATTAAAGATTGAGGCTAAACTGGTACTGCTTGGACATAATGCAGTAAAACAATTTGACCTACCTTGTACAGGTGTAATTGAGGTTACAATTGTCCATCTTTCCAGCCTGGTTCATCTGGTGAGGGTAGTACAAGGTACGCACCGTGGTGCAAGAGTAGTTTGCTATCTTGACTGTTACGCCCACTTCTCCAGATGCATCTGTCAGCAAGCCACTACCCCAGAGCGATAACCTGAAATTATTTCGGTTGGTAACACTGAATATTCGTCTTCTGGTTGGATGCACATGTCTTAAGGCTCTTGTCAGTGCATTGTCAGTGCTTACCACATGATGGCATCCATCAGCATGTGTAAGAGAGACTTGAATATGGTGTGCATAGTGGGCTATAGTGATAAAATATCAAGCATTTTCATTGCTTTCCAATGACTTCAAATGTTCTTTGAATTTGTGCTAAATTGCAGAATAATGACAGTGCTTACTGCGCCACTAACGCGTTGCTCCATCCTTACACAAATGGCGTGATAATCGAACTCCTTTCGTCTGTAAGAAATTTATAATAATTTTAAAATTTTACTCGTTTTTTCTGTTGTTTCATCGCAATGGTATGGAGTTTTTTCTAACTTCTTGTAAATCGAGTCGTTTTTCATGTTTAGATACCACATCAGTTCGGAATCTTCATCCCCGAGAAACATTCCTTTCTGAAAATGGAAGTGATTTTGAATTTAACACTTTCAATAAGTTTGATAGATTTCATGCTTTACATTTTACTTAGTTTGAAGAAATTTCTCTAAGATTTTGAAAATTTTAAAAAGTTTGGATATCGCCTTGCTTTCTGGAATTATTTGTTAGTTAGTTTTTGAGAGTTTCTTTGGATACAAATTTCCTCTGAAAATTCAGATATTAGAGGAATTTATTGATATCTAGATTTCTTTACCTGACGCTCATAATCATCTTGATTCGTCATTATGATGTAACCACCGTCATCCAATATATAACATGACGTGGTATCCTGTTGCATATAACAGCATTAATACAAATATGCGGAATTATTGCAAAATTTGTAAAGTTATGAATTTCTCACCACATCATTGCAACCATTTTCATCGTTTCCACTTATGTCCCTCAGCATTTTACTCAGCTCTGGTGCATTAAATTGAATTCCGTATACTATAAAATTGAATACAGTTTATATAAAAAAAAATGATTGTATAGGGCCTAAACACTGTCAATCACAAATTTCCTGAAAATTTCCACAAAATAAATTTACGAAATACCTGCTGGTTTGTGCTTTTTAAATGTTTCTATTGCTTTGACTGCTATGATAGACGAACTTGATTGGTTGTTTTCTGGAACGAATATTCCGGAATAAGTTTGGTAAATTTTGAATAATACATTTGACAAATAAGTGTAAATATCAAATTACTGATATCTTTTGATGCAAAAAATGACCAATTAGGATAATGCAATGCTTTCTTGAAGTATGTGGCTTTGTAAGGATTTCTGACGCTCATGAAGTTGTCCATTTGGCTTGACCAGATATACAATGAAACAAAGTTATTAGTCATTACAAGAAATACTTGTTTTTTTGCACTTTTGTGAAAAAAACTGGCAGTAATAATCATCATTTTGACTTACCTTTTTGGGAATATTCTCAGTACTCCACCATCTGTGCCTATAAACACTGCGGATTTATATTTTCTGTAACAGAAAGATTTTGTTATACAAATCTCATAAATAGCAAGTTTTGAATGACAAGTCTATGCTAGATCAGTGTGGATTATTTTAGGACATGCCAAGAAATTTTGAGATTAAGATTTCAACGGGATTGACTTACGCTAGTTCTGTCTTTTCCATCATTGAATTGAATGTTTGTGTTTGGTTAATATCGAAAGATAACCGTTGAAGTAGTTCCGAGTTACCTAGAAAAGAATGGTGATGAATATTAACAATTCAAACAAGATCTCTAAATATTATGGTAAAAACTTTGAACGCCATTCTTCTTTTAACAAAATATTTTGAAAGTTTTTTTATTGCACGCAGGCATCTAAGTCATAATGAAAATAATGGTTACTCACAATCAGAGATATTATTGCTTCTTATCCTGTCCACGATAGTTTTGATGTCAATAGTGTACTTTATTTCTTGTGTACAGAAATTCCTGAAATAGAGAATTGAAGGCCATTCGTAAATGTCCATTCATAAAATCTGGATTTAAAAATTTCACATTTATACTTACCATGGAGCAATCAGAATCCCTGAGATGTTGGCTTCTGTTAAAAAAATAATTTTGGAAATTAGAGGTTATAACGCTAGTTTCAATTTCACAAGGGCTATATAGTTCCAAAAAAACTCTGTTATTAAATTGACACTAATCCGAATTTGGTACTTGTCGTGTATGATAACTATGGTTTACATAATGAAAGCAAACTACAATGAATATGAATTTACTTTTCAAGAATCCGTAGTCGCTTTGTTTCACTTTGAGGAATACTTTTCTGTCTTCCTCTATGGCTATTCCTAAACTGAAAAAAGACAATTGAAATTAGTGGAGACAAAGCCGTTGTCATAAAGATGGTGACATCAGGTCATGTAATCGCCTGTTTGACCCCTTAAAATCACTTACCTTATGGAAGTGTTTTCAATTGGGGTGAAATAATACGTCATGTTTTTTTCAATGATGTGATACTGAAAACAGAAATGGTCAAAAAATGGTTAACAACAGCCCATATTTTATTAGAAATTGAAATTAAATTTGACGTTTACCTCATCCCCGGTGTTCACAAACGTCCTGTATTGTTTGCTTCCAGTGTTCTTGTTGATCATGTCCTTTCGGAGCTGTATAAATGGGGTTTAAAAACTTTCTTTTAGTTTAGTTTACAATTGGTTTACCTAATATAAGATATCAGCGGACAACTTACCCTAAATTGAGTTTAATTGAAACTTACCATGTCAATATAGGCTGCCTGAGAGGGATCGCGGTTTTCTAAATCCAATAAATCGATATCAGGAGCATCTGCTAGGTAACTATGGTAGCCTCGCTGAAATTTAAAAAAAAGAGTTGTCATGGGCATAATGGCCTCTCTGTGCTTAAAATCAACCTAAAGTATCGTAACATTTTGCATCAATATATTACCTCGGCATTCATTCTTGGATGAAGTATGACGAAACCATTTTGGTTGATAGCGAAAGCGTAAGAGTTTGGACCTGTCTGGATTGAACAGATATGAATTTTTCATTGTCCATGGACTTTCAAGGATTTTTAGTTATTTTTTAAAACGCGAATAATTTACCTTGTCTTTAGGCATGACCCTAGCTATATCTCCTACCGGAGTGTCGATGCCAACGACACCAACAGTTGTTTGGTTTCCCTGAGTTTTAAAAATATTTAATTAATTCTAACTCAATTGGTAACATAGATGTTGATTTTATAAACGCAATTGACTTACGCTTTCTTCAGACCGATTGTACACTGGTAAAGTGACCGTAATGACCATCCCAAGCCCCTGTATTTTAGAGAAAATTGATATCAAGCAATGTCACTAAATATTCATTTAAGGTCCATTTACACAGAATGTGTGTTTAACTAACAATCGGTTGTGTAGAAATGGACCTTTAGAACTTCTTTTTGATAGGACCTAGTGGAATTCATGGCTTACCCCTGCGTCAGTATAAACGGTACTGTAAGTTTCAATTTTGTTGTCAGCCAAAGCCATGGGCCTTGCCAAAACATTTGGATAGTGCTGGAATGATACAATTTTCGAATGATCATCTATTTGTATTTGTTTGGGGAACTTTTGATTTTGTTTGTCCAATAGCTGATTACCTGGACTAAGGAACCTACAGCTCCCATTGCTGAAATTGTGTAGAAATAACCTGGTAGTGGAAATAGTAATGTTTACATCTTCGCTTTACCAGGATGGTGTTCTATGTCCAAAATGATGGCTTACCTCTGTTTTCACATGCCATGGATTTGATGGTGTGCACGGGATTGGCGTGCGGTCCCACTGCATAAGTAAATATCCTGAACTGCAATCGAAATATATTTAGTATTCACTATATTCTGTATGTGTTTGGTTGCAAAGTCTCCTACAAGGAACTTTTCGTTACTTGTTTGTCTTGGTTGTATTCCTCGATGACATCATCGGGCTTTTCAGTGCCTCCATCAGTAAAAAACATGATGATCTTGCTACATTCCGCACCTTCGTAGTCTTTTTTAGTGTCGCTGAACTGTGAATATTTGATTATTGATTATGAGTTTTGCGAATTTATTTTACAAAATGACAGTATTTCACACACATTCTACGATGCTCTTGAAAAAAAAAATCAGAAACATTCTGACATATTGGTCATACACGGTTAACCTAATTTTGTTGGTGTTTCTACATGCATGTTATTGAATTTACACACGAATAGAGGAAAAATGGGCGTGGCTAATCCGCCATGTTCTTACATTGTTGAAATGTTCGAAAGCAAATCTCAGGGCGTTGCCATAATTGGCCATTTGGGCTGCCTTCAGAGCATCGATACCATCAAATAAAACCTATGAAAATTTAGCAAATTTAAAAAATTTTGGAAAAGAAATTCGATAAATGACGTGGTTAATCAACTTTTAATGGTAGGGAATGTAACCTTTTTGTTCCTGCTGTTGGCTTGGACGAATTTGGTGAAACACGTGACGAAACCGACTTCGTCGCTGAACTAACAGACAAATACAGTTTTAATTGTCAAAGATTATTTAGCGACAGGTTTATGAAGCTCTTACCCATTACCCATAGGTAAATTTTAATTTTCAATGATTATTTAGTGATGTGAAATACATCATTATGGCGCTCTTACCCATAGGACATTGACATAGTCATCTTCCTCCAAAGTATTCAGTAGGGTTTTCACTGCTTTTTTCATGATTTCAAACGTCTGGCCATGGACACTTCCACTTCTGTTTAGATAAAGACAAATAAAGTTAATTATTATATTTAAAAACCTAATGGGTATTCATTGATTCTACGTCACTAATGTCAACGTACACGTCCATGAGTATTAGCATGTCTTTAGGGGATGTTGATCCTTGGATGTACCTGTGAATGTATATTTTTATTTAACCTGAACATTTTATTGTTAAAATCCAGAAACAAGTTTTTTTTAGAAAGAATACCATGGTCTTCTTCGGACGTCATATAAATCTGGGATATTGGGAATGTTTTTCCATCGGTTAGCTAAAGTAAAAAAAAATGATGAACAATTTTAATTGAAGTAAACAACATACTGACGTGTTTTTTGAAAATGTTGATGTCATTCTTACCCGGATAGACTCTCATAAAGCCTTCCTGTAATTATATGAATTTTCACTACATTTTTAATTTGTTTTTGTTGCTCTAATTCTAATTTTTTTTAAAGATTATGTTTGAAATCTGTACCTTGCTACCAAAAAATTGCCATGAAAAATCCGTGTTATTTATCCAGTTCTGCTTAAAAATATCGTCCAGAGCCTCTGACCATTTTAGCCCATTTAGGATTTTGGGATCTAACATTTAAAAAAAAATGGTGTGTATTGAATCTTTTTTTTTTATAAAATACGTTGGAACATTTGCTACAAATTTGCAAAAAAAGTGATTTTCTTACATCCTTCGTAAATTTCCAAAGGGATATGTACACCAGAAGCGTTGAGACTAACGGATTGTTTGAATCTGTTGTTATTTTCATCCAGTAATTCATAGTCTTTTATGTCCTTCATATTGATGTACTTAACGTCGGCCATCTTGAAAACCGATTTTCAAAATTTTGATATTAGATCTGCTGTATACATTATAGGATAAAGTATCAAAAAAGTTTAAGTACCTGAATGTCTGTATCGTAGGTGTAATTGGCCACTGCACTTTCAGCACTGTCCCTTAAACTCTTCAAAGATACATTACATTAGTAGCAAAGGAAATATAGAACATTTATTGAAAATGTCTATTAAAATGAAATATATTAAATGTTATATGTAATTCCGAAAAACTTACTTTTAAAGCTCCTACTTTTTTAGCAAATAATTTTGCCAAATCTTGTGCCATCTGTTTTAATATTTCGCTCCCATCCAAGTTTTGATAAAAATTGGGTTTATCAAAGCCCTATTTAATAATAAATCAAGCATGAAATATTTATTTGCCAGAAAATAAGATGATATTTATGGAGATTTTGTACCTTTTTTAGTTCATCGATATTACTATCATCAATCTTAATTAATTTCTTTGTTAGGTTATTTCCCCAAGCCTCCACTCTGTAATTAATGTAAAGATTTATTATAAATGGATGTAGGTCTATAAGGTGATATAGGATTTTCTGATGGTCAAAAGTCTGTTATCCCCCACAGATATAGATGATGGGTTCTTTATACGTCCCAATAACAATAGTTTAATGGAAAATCGATGTCCGATTTACGTGGTTTTGTTATAAGTTTCATTTTTTAGGACATTGAGTAGGTTTTCATGCGTATTTTTGGAGGCCATGGCGTCTTCTTAAGACTGAGGACAACAAGTCCTAAACGTTCATTGAACGGTTTCTGTTTCCAAAAATAGTATTTGCGAGTTGGTTGTACGTTGGGGGAAAAATCGTCTCGTTAATGGTCTTAAACAACAATTATGAGACAGATTCGGCATCGGTCCAGTTTTAGGCTTTGAAAATTGCACTCCAGCCAAATTAAAATTCCCAAAATTTGGCATTTGGGATTTGAATCATCTTGACTTGCCCAAGACCTTGTGATTCGCAGTATCATGAGATTGAACTTTTAGTGCTGAAAAATACTGATGTTTACTGACTTTACACGGTATAAACCCACTTTTGGTCGACTCCCATTATATAATAATTTTATTGTAATTTTATTTTAAAGTTATCCTAACCCAGTTTTTGCCTATAACCTAACCGAACTTGACCTAACCAAGAAAAACGGTCTGGGAATGCTGGGTCGTTACCTTTCACATTGCTTGGCAAGGGGCCAAACAAAAACTACGAATTTTACGTTTTAATCGTCATTACTAAATTCAGATCCATGGGCTATATATAAAAAGTCCAATAATAGCGCTAGCTGTTAAACGGTCGTTAATGTCGCAGGTTTTGTGAAGATTAACGAGGGAATAAGCGAGTCACATGCGACGCTATTTTATAAACAGATCGAGCTAAAAACAGCGGAAACGTTAATGGTGCAACCCATATTTACTGGCTGCTACGCATGACACGTGTGCATTGTTGGTTTGCCTAATTTTGAAATTTCCCATCCTCACTAATCCTGAGTTTTTTTGGCCTTCTCAATATCTGATTTTATACGAACTTGACTTGTCCACGTGATTGTAAAACGCATGTTTACAATTACACGTACATTTATTTTCTTGGTCCATTTGCTTAAATTATTTAGGGATTTCTTGTTTTGACCATGTTATCGTATTCAACTAGGGTTCAGAAGATTTTGCTTTTTCCAAACTGACCTTTTTCCGAATTTCGCTCATTGACTTCTTGGTATGTCCTGGACTGACTTGTTCAGAAGTTTATGGATTACATCAATGCTCCATCTCATTTAACCGGGGATTACCGTTCATCGATCAATGGTTATCAACAAGAACTTTCATGGCAAATCGGCGATTATGTCAGGTTTTAGTCAACTTTTGCCATTGGGTTTTTATCGACGATTAACCTAATTGGAGTTTGGTACTTCCATCCCTAAATGTTCCCCAGATATAGTCAAACAATGTCAGGTGAATATATCAAAGATGCCACCCATATGGAACTCATTGTGCGAGATGATCTCTGAAGAGTAATGAGAGTCTATTTTAATCGCCGATTAAAAGAAATGGCGTTTGGCACACCCCTCTCTGAGGATCTCTTATGTCACATAAGCATCACGCCAGAAGCCCATACTAATCGGCCGTTAACTTAATCAGAGAATGGTGCAACGGGTCATCAGTCAATAAAAAATGTGTACTTACGTTGCCAGAGCCGGTATGTTCCCAGATACACACGGAATGAGGCAGAGGAGCTCGAGGATAAAGAGCAACGACTTCCTCGCAGCCATGTTTTTTTTAGGAAGATGTGTTTTTGGGAGGAATTACAGCAACAGGAGAGGATGTTTATAAAGGGAAGAGAGAGAGGAGCGACATCCATTGGTCATCCAGGAAAGCTCTTTAAGATAAGCTTACAACGGCGCTCTGGTTTGAAACCAAGACTCGTAGTACATGTACCACGAATTTTGATTGCCTTCAAAAGATTCCTGCAGATTCACAAAGATTCGTTATTGGCCAGTACATGTACACAATAATTGATAATAAATCAATAATGAAGAAATTTGATATTATACGTAAATACAATGCTGCAGAACTTATGGACCTCAAAGGCCCCATGAGCGCCATAACTCTCTGGTGCTAATTAAGTTCCGGTCGTAAATTCTTCCAGTTTTCAAGTGGTTGTTTGGAAATATATGCATGTAATAAAATCTACATTGGGGTTAAATATTTGGAATCTCGACGATACTTTCTATATTCTAACGTGAAAATTCTGAAAATAAATGAAAAATTACCTGAAATTTACTATTGTAATCCATGGTTCACTTGTGCCTAAAATTCCAATGAATTCCACATGCTTACTTGCTCGATGTGCATGTTAACTTATTAGATTAATAAAGTATTGAACTTGCTAAATGCTACAGATTTACTAAAAATGTGTTTTATTAAGTTTTCCACTTTTAAAAAAAGGAAGTTTTAATTCAAATCCCACTACGAACTACAATTAGAGCGTTAAGTGCTTACAAATCTCGAGTATAGAAACATTCCATTGACCACCATAAATAGCGAAAGTTTCAAAACATGCAAAATGAAGGAGAGACTCTTGGCTGGTTGCACCAGACGGAGATCTAAAAACGTGAAAGGTGAGACCCCTCACCCCTGCTCGGGTCAAAGGGCATAAGCACGCGGAAACACAATGGGAATGTTCGATTGCGAATGGAATGCATTGGAACGAACGAGTTAAAATGCTAAGGCTGATGTCTTGACGTGACCACAACCTGTGAAGTTACCTCTATGATACGTTTGGAGTATTTTATCAGTTTTTTTATAATAAAAAATTCCCGTAATCTGCATCGTTGCACGGACTCGTTAACTGGCTAAAAAGGCTTCAAAATCACGCGATTGTTTTATGCAATGTCGGCTTAAGCAAACGCCCCGTTAAGATGGCTTAATATTGAGATTTCCAGTAGGTGGCGATTGCGATGAGTGTCATCACAGCTAGATATGGTGATGCCATTGCCATTCCAACTCCAGCAATACACTCCGATGTATCTTCCTACAAATAAAAAAATTTTAAACATAAGGGGCCATTCAAAAAGGACGTCCCTCCCCTCCTGTCCACTTGGTGTCCATTTTAGCCCAGACCCCCACTATCCCCCCATCCCACCTCTTAGACGTCCTTAATTTTTAAAAAAAATATTGTGTCCAGAAAATATGTTGGAACATACAAAGGCCCCATATAAATTTCCAAACACCTGTATCACTGCCAATTCCACGACATTTTTCCAGATTTTTCTGATTAACGGAAATTTCCTGACCTCGAATGGAAATTCCAGCGTGAAATTGGTGTTTAACACAAAGTTAGGTATAATTCCCGACTTTCCCCTAGATTTTAAAAATTCAAGTACATTTGGGACTGTGGACACATTTCTTCTGGTGCCCGTTTCTCATTTCACTGACTTTAAAAACTCAATTAAACAGTAAATCCAAAAGCTGAAAAATGCCATCATTATAGTGGACGTCCTAATGGTTTCCCCCCTCCCCCCTGTCCAAATAGTGTCCACGTGGCGGCAGACCCACTACCCTCTCTTGAGGACGTCCTTTTAGAATGGCCCCTAAGCGATTGGTGGATTCCGGTTAATTGGGATGACCTATTTTCTGTCTAGGTGAACCGATTAACCGGTTTGGTAGATCAAATTCGAGAAGCAATATTTCAATTTTGGATTCGCTCTTGCTTTTCTAAAGATTTTCTTTAAAAAAAAAAACCCGTTACGGCTGTTAACTGATGGCCCTTTTAACTTTTACCATTTTGTTGTTGGCAAAACAAGCTTGTTTGCTGTTTGGTCGTTTTCGATATCTTGTCTCCATTTCGCATGTATCGTGGCCACCGGCTGATAAATAGTTTAAGGACAGTATAAAAAAAATCTAATGACATCTTCTAACAAACTGTTATGTGAAAGTGTTAAATTAGGTTGTGATGAAATGTTTGACAAGTCGCTAATGATGTTATTGGGTCGAGAAATCATGGTTTCATGTGTGAAACCATATTTAGATTCTGGAAAACCTTGAAAAACTTGATATGGTTGAGAAACCACATCTTACAGAATTCAATTTAGAAATGATATAAAGGTTAGAGAAGGTTTAGACAAATGAAGTCTTTGAGAATCATTGAAAAATTGATTGTTATTGAGATCTGATTAGAAATCTTAGTGGTTGTGTGATGGAAAATTTGATTGGTTCGGAAAATCTTTAAGGTCGTTTGTCCACCATAATTTCAATTTATACTTTTAAGCTGGATCACAACCCTATCACTTTCAATGGGTGAAATTTTAAAACACAATTTCAGCCAAACAAAAAGAGATTAAATACAAATAAAAATTGTTTAAAATAGCTTGATAAATCAGCAATGGTATCACTTTTTCGTTTTTCACTTTGAAATGGTAGATTTTTTTAAAATTACTACAAGTTTGAAAAATATCCGTTAATTTGCCCACGCTGCCAGCAGGTGGCGACACGAGAATTCAAATTAACGGACATTTATCAAACTTGTTTATTAATTTTAAAAAAAATCTACCATTTCAAAGTCAAAAACGAAATAGTGATACCATTGCTGATTTATCAAGCTATTTTAAACAATTTTTATTTTTATTTAATCTCCTTTTATTTGGCTGAAATTGTGTTTTAAAATTTCACCCATTGAAAGTGATAGAGTTGTGATTCACCTTAAGGATCTAGAAAATCTTAACTTTTCTTCATTTAAAACTCAGTTAGTTGAGTTGATTGTATAAAAGGATACTCTCTTCAGGTCTATGTTTCACAATGATTTCTTGGCAGGGTTGAAGGGGACAAGCAGCAGGGGAAGTGGCCACCACCAACAACAGATTACTCTCTTGGATTTTCACTGCACTGAATTCTCTGTATCAAAATACCCGTTGATTAGTATTCACACATGCTATGCAAATAATGTATAGTGCATATAATTATTACTCCAAGATTCTGGCCCTTACCTGGTGCAATTATTGTTCACGTTGCAGTTTTCCATTTTGCCTTCTTGATCCATTTGGTGAGGGTAATACAAGGTGCGTACTTTGGTGCAGGAATAAGATACCATTCCAACAGGGGCGAAATCGGTGAACTGACCAGATACGGTGGTTACCACGTTACTACCAGTCACTGTCAACCTGAATTTGGGAATGAGAGCAACGAGATCTTAAACGTGATCTTGCATCATTGATTTCTTGAACTTTGACTTACCACAAAATGGCGTCCATCAACAGGTGAATAAAAGACTTCGCTAACGTGCTGAGAGCTGGCTACATGATTAATGGAGAGATAACTATTACAAATCATCTTTGCTTTTCTCCAATAAATCTTAATCTGGTTCAGCACCCTCTGGCGATGTGACGCATGGACCTTTAAGCATTTCCAACATGGCCACTTCTGGAGTAAACGGATGCAACCATGTTGGAAATGCTGAATAATTGTAATTGATCGAAGGGTCTTACCACGTAAGGGCTCCCAGGGGCCGCATTCATTCTCATCTCCATCTTTTGGCAAACACCGTTATAATCGTACTCAAGTCGCCTATGCAATTTGTAACAACATCAAAAGTTCGTAAGTTTTATAATTTCAAGGAATTATAAGAATTTCACCCTCTAAAATTGATTTTGCTATGAAAAGCACTTGTGATATTCTTCATATCACCTCAATTTTTGAATTATCATGGGTTTAGAGTTAGTTTTTTTTTTTCAAGTTTAGAAGGGCAAATATCATTATTTCGATTCAAAGCCCCCTGGTGGTGTATGATCTTTTAACATGGCCTTTTCAGAAGATAACCATTTCGTACGTCATAGTCTTGGTTCGTGCGATTTTAGAACATTAACCGTCAAAGTTTTTTAAAAATTGGGTAACTGGAGTGTTAAAATAAAATACTGTAAAAACGGTTTTCCTTGCCTTTTAAATATGGAGTCGTTTCTCATGCTCAAATGCCACATTAAAGCGGAATCCTCATCCCCTAGGAATGATCCCCTCTGAAATTATATATGATGAGATTTCAAAAAAATAATTGTAAAGGATTGATTGTGTTAAGTTGTGATGATTCTGATGATGTTGACGCCTGAAACGCTTACCTGTCTGTGATGATCATCTTGATTGGATGTGATGATGTAACCACCGTCGTCCAGCAGATAACATACTGTCTTATCCTGTAATTAAGCGAAATTAAGTGATTTATTTCAGTTGTACTTTTTCAATAACAAAGATCGTTAAACTTTAAAAGCAGGACTATGTAAAGAATCAATTTTCCCGAGTGACTTTTTTACAATAAAAATGGTTAAAACGGTTTTTTTTTACACTTTCATGACATCCTGAACCATCAGTTCCCTTTTTATTCTTGAGCATTTCGTGAAGTTCCGGTGCTTTTAGATGCAGTCCGTACACTTTAAAATTAATAATTGTTTTGGTAGATTATGCCATGTTTAACGAAAGGTCAAAGTTTAAATTTTCATACATAGGTTTGCAATGGTGTTTACCTGCTGGTTTGTACCCTTTTGGTGTTACTGTTGACTTCACCGCAAGTATTGCTGGACCAGGATAATGATTTTCTGATCATAAATTCAAAATTATTTTGTTAAAATTAAGAACAAGGATATTCTAGACATAAAAAGTTGAGATAAAAAGTGTAGCTGCTTTTATTACAGACATTTCAAATAATATTTTTCTATAATATAATATACTTAAAACAATGCAAATTTTAAGCAGGATATATTGTGGGCCAAAATCATTATTCTTAGAAACACAGGATGTGAATTTTGTAAATGTTGCGATATTAGATATTATATTATATGCAGAATATTACTGCGTTTACATGAGCACTGAAAGTACTTTAATTTGAGATAAATAAACGTACCTTAAACCAAGTCTAAAAG